>OVBI01000209.1:0-56040 GCA_900406495.1 Sisymbrium altissimum
TCGTGAGTGAGCCGTTGTTATTTTCCTTTTTAGTTCACTCTTTCCTTTTTTTGTGTGTCAGTCATGTTTAGTTTCCTTTTTAGTTGTTTTCCATTTTTTTTATTTTCTTGAAATTTAAAATGATTTTAACTCATTTTTGCATTCAACTTTGAGATTATTCACAATATTATGGCAATTCAACACAACCAACATCAGAAAAATTTGTTATGATTCAATAATGGATTCANATTCATGTAACAAAAAAAAAGAGCGAATCATTTAATGTTGCCCATAATTAATCTCCATACAATAAACACCATTTATATCATACATTATGGAAATCAAACTACTTTTATATTGTAGTCTCCCACCTTTTTTATTATAAAGGATTTTAGACATTTTGTATTCTTATTTTTTAAATTAAAATATGATTAACAATAACATGCATGGACATTTTGGTATTTGTTTTATTAAAGCCATTTGGATGGAAATAGAAGTTTACACACACAAAAAATGATCAAACAAACAACACTTCATTTAGATGGATTATCCGGATGAATTACCAAAAATAAAATAAACGCATTCAAATGAATAATTTAGATGGAGAAGTTGAATGAACCAATTGAATGGATAGAGATATGAAATGAGCAAACCAACATGGTCTTGAAGTATAAATTGTTTTTCAGATCTTTCAAATCTTATTTGATAGATTTTATGAAATTTTAAATTTTTAATAAGTTGAAATTTTACAGAATTTGTACAAATGATAAATATAATAAAGTGAAGTTTTAAAGAATTTGTAAAAAAGGTACATTAACTTTAAAAAAAAAATGAAATTCTCTAATATGTCCTCTTTAAACTCAGGTTTGCATTCAAAGATTTGTAACAAATCGAATCAGTGAGACTTCAGAGTGGAGTCTATCTCTATTTATAAGGAATCTAATTGAGTTTATAATAATAAATTGTTCATTATTTCCTTTTTATTGTTCCCTTTTTTATTTTTGTTGTCTTTCATTTTCTGCAGCATGTGATACTTATTTTTGTTGTGGTTCGTGTTTAATTTTTTGTTGTTGTTTTTTTTTTTCTGAAAATTTAAATTGATTTAAAGGATCTGCTAGAGAAGGTATTTTTGCAACCATGCAAATTACATGTGATTGTGTAAGTGTTTTGATTATGATGTGCTATCTTAATTTAAAACTTCAGTGCGAATCTCCAGTTATGGCTTCATCTACAGTAAATGGTTGTCTTTTACTCCTGTTGCGTGGCCACTGTCTGGTGATGATTAGAGTTGGAGAGTGGGCAAGAGACTTATTAAGGATAATTGTTATGGGACAGATTTATGTCTGTTCCGAAAAGTCTACAACTACAAGAGTTTGGTGGCCTGACACCTATAATAAAGTACATCAATTCGAGCTTTCCTGAGGAGGAACAAGGTGCATTCCTTAAATCGTTTATCTGAAAGATTCATGCTGCTCCTATGGATGCAAACGAATGTCAGATATTCTTATTCTTGATAAGATTAGCAAATGAAGTGCATGGTTTTAATAATTCTAAGGTTTTAATTTGATTAAAGCTAATTTCTTGTATTTTGTTGTAATTGGTGAAGCTGAAAAAGATGTAAAATCCTGCCTAAAGTAAAAACTCGATGCAACAAAAAAAAATGATGACAATGACGCTTCTCTTCATCACAGTAAGTTGGAGAATGTCATAAGGGAGAAATCAGGTAATTTGAGGAATCTCCTACACCTTATACTGGAAGAGCTTCGTGGGCTTTGTGGGGTGAATCTCCAACCCAGGGAACGCAGTACTTGGGGAAATAGAGCTTAAACATCAACATTTGATTTTCCTCTTTTATTATTTGTTCTTAGGCTTCTTTAGATCAACTGAATACACTTCTTCCAGAATCAGTGTCTATTAACCGTTTTTGACCCAAGTAAACTATCTTTTGTCCTGAGTTCTTTAAAATCTTTAAGGGTGGTTGTTTTCTTCATAATTATGATTTTCTTGTTTCTCTTGTAGTATTCTTGTCGATAATTGTGATCCTTTCGGTGAAGATCTTTGGGATAAAATCAAGATTAATGAATTAGTCTTCCAAGGAGTTAGGTTATGTAGCCGTTGCAAGGTGAATATGATGTGAAAACAGTAAAACTTACACTCAGATACTTTAACTTGAAGGGTTTTTCAACTATTTTGTTCTTTCAGTTACCAACTGTGAATCTACAAACCGGGGTTCTGGATGCATCTGAACCAATTGAAACTCTGAGAAAATTCAGATCAGACAAAGTCTTAATGCCACACAAGAAACCGCATGGAAATGATGGGTATTTGAAACTTATTTTAAAAGATTTCAAGTTTTCTTGTAGTACTTTGTGTGATGAACCGATTCAATAAAATACCGATATTGATTTCTTCTTTGGTAAGGATATTGTTTGAAACTGGAAAAAAAACCAACAACCAAAGCAAAGGCAATAAGACAATTAAAGTTGGTGATTCCATCTCTGTCCTAAGGATGATCCCTTCCATAGCTGAAGCAACTGTTTAAGTCATAAACATTTTGCTTCTTCTGTTGTGCTGTTATTTCAAAATAAAGTAAAGAAAGATACTTTCTTCCTCGTGTAACTTAATTTCACTTATTCAGAGTTTTCCCTTGTTGAAAGTGACATTTCGTTGGTTTGAATAGTCTAATCTTACCCTCTTAAAACCTGATTACTTTGATATGAATATGTATACATATATATATATATATATATATACATATATATATGTATATATATATGTATAAATAAAATTGATGATTCAGAAAGTTTGTGTCATAATTTAAAATATCTAAAAACTGTAAGAAGCTTAGAGTAAACCACACGAAAAGCCCCAATTATATTAAAACCATCGCTTTTCTTTCTTCATCTTTCAGTTTAGGGCGCAGTCTCAACATTTTCTCATCAACAAAGAAGAAACCTTTTCTTGCTCGTTCAAGAACATGGACCACAAGCACAATGATGAAGCTTCTTTAGATGACGCATCTGATTGTCTTGGCGCGAAGCGACCTAAGCTGAACGATGATGGTTTAGGTGGTTTTATATGATTTTAGGATTTGGATTTTAATTTAAGATTGATTCTTTTCTTATTGGTATATTTTACAGCAATTTGATATAAAGAGTGGTGAACAGAGACCTGAGGAATCTAAGGAAGAGGCTACTCTAATTGAGAAAGTTGATGAGCTGATGATTCATGCTGTGGAATCTGAAAAGACTGTTGAAGAAAATAAGGAGGTGGATGATGATGGCAACGTAACTATTGTTGGTGACAAAATTAAGGATGGAAATGGTGGTCTTTCTAATAGAGATCAAAGAGCTTGAAGCTTTCTTTATGTTGATTAAATGAGAGTGAGATAAGAGAGCTTGAGGTATATTAAAACTAATCCAGATATCTAAATTATATAATTACAGTGGTAAACAAAAGTGAGAACATTTTATGAAAAGCTATAAATTTTTTTGTCAAATTTTATTTTCTAATAAAAATGAAAAGATGATATTGAAAATTTTATTCTTCTTATTTTAAAATTTTGATATATGTTTTTAAGATTGAAACTAAAAAGTTAAAAAAAAAAAAAAATTCAAATACCATCATAAAAGGAGGTATTACAATTAATTATTTTACATTTTAATTATTTTCTTATTAATTTTTGCACTTATATGAATTTTAAAAATATATTATAATTATAACAAATAATAATCTGAATATTAATTACTTATGAATATATTTTAGATAAAAAAATTAAAGTGATAATATGATTAACAATAACATGGAAATTTTAGTATTTATTTTATTAAAATCATTTGGATGGAGATAGAAATTTACAAAAAAAAAACTGATCAAACAAACAATACTTCATTTAGGCTTTAATTGGGGACATGAGTTACCATTAATTAAGTTTGAGTTTACAGTCCAATTTCTGAGATTTTTAGTTAAAATTCATTTCGACAAATGTTTTAAGGATTCTTCCACACATCCAATTGGATTCTTCAACCCCTAATCAAAAATAGATCGATTTATTTTATTTATCCCTGAAATTAAAATTTATTTTATAGATTTTCTACTATATGTGTAATAAAAGAAATATCTATTTATTGTTTAAATATGTGTGAATCAAAACTTTTATAAAATTTTGTCTAAAAACTTTAAATTTATATGTTTTAAATATTTATGTTATAAATACATTAAATTGTATAAAACTAATCTCTGAGTACTTTTGGATTAATCTCCGATTTTTCGTTAATTCACTAGGCTTGGATCGACCACTCGACTAATGCGTAGCGTATTTCCAAACATGGATTGTAGATCACGTTTATTTTTTTTTAGTTATGTTGTTTTCTTTTTATTCTAAAATTTTAAATTGATTTAAACTCGGATTACAGATCTGTTAGATCGAGATCTCTTTAAAGACTTCTATTTAGGTGTCATTAAGTTACTATTACTAACACCACCACCTCTAGGAAATTTTACGTTCCATCTTGCTGAATATGAAATTTTATGGTTTTAGAAATCCAAAGATAAGTCATAGACGGAATAATTTGATAATGGTTGGCTGGAGGCATTTAGAATTTCTTTTGTTTCCACGGGTAATGAAGATCTATCAGATTGTTTGTTTGTTTACTCCAAAGCTCGGGTTAAGTCTTTTTTTAGTCTTTCTTTTTTTTAAAAAAAAATTGATGGTTTCTTGTATTTAAAGTTTGTAATTTTATATTTTTTTTATTTTTTTTTTATTAGGCTATGTTTCCAAAAAAATTAGATTTTCTTTAGTTTTATTTCTGAAGTTTTATGTTTGTACCATAGGCTTTCTATCTCACAAATATATCAGTTTTAATTAAAACTAGAATTTGACTTTTGTAAGTGTTGTAATATAATTTGATAAAATCTTAATCTAAATTTTTAAATTTTAATATTTTTAAATTTTTTCTGATATTTATTTATTTTAGATAATATATTTATCAATTTGAAATTTTTTAGATGTGTTAACAATTATATTTTAAATGTAGATGTATCATATAATTTAGTATATTTTAACCCATTAAAAAATAATATTTTTAGTCTCTTTTTGTTTTTCAACCCATTTTATAATGTTTTAAATATTTTGTATGTTTGATAATTAGTCCCAAAATATACATCATTTTGTAAATATTATTAATCGGGTTTCCAGTATATTATCAAATAATATAAATATTAGGTAATTTATAATATTTAATTTTTATTAAATTAAAAGTATTTCTATCTAATTCTAAATTTAAAATAAGTTTTATACTAAGTTATTTTATTTACATTTACTATTTGATTTAATAATTTACCTATACTTATGGAATATATATATATATATTTATATATAATAAGATTTCTATTTTTTCGTTTTATACATCGAAAGTCAATTTAATAAGTTATTTTAGTATATTCATAATTATTTACAAAATTTCCAACAAATTTTAAAATTTTGAAAAATATGAAAGATATAAAAAATATTTTTTTAGATTATGTTATAAGTAAAAAACATATATTTATGTTTAAATCTTAGAAAATATTAATTATTTGTTTAACTATTTTACCATTCGTGAAATTTTGAAAATGGTTATATTAAAAGTTAAAAGTTATATCAAATAATAACTTTCAACACACTTAAGATCCAGGACATCAACATAGTTAAAAGTATAGAGTTATATATGCTTGTCTTTTAATAGTATTGATGATCATGGAAGCACAAACTTTTATAACCGACATAAACCGGCTAATAAATCACATCTGGTTCAATTGGTCTTCGGTTTACTTCACAAAAAATCAATTTTGTTCAATCTTTCCTCGGCTCTCGATCTGAATCATCTCTGTCGCAGGTATGTGCGTATTCGATTTGTTCGTTTTCTCGTCGATGATTTGATTTGATTTTCATTTTCAGAGTGAGGTATTTTTCAACATTGATTCGCCGCTTGAGTTCCACAATCTCGAATTGTATTGATATTTCTTCAATTTACTTTACATATATAAATTGTGTTAGAAAGTGTTTCTGACCAAAGCTAAGAATAATGGAACATATAGCTGCTAAGTTCATGTACTGGATCTCAAGTGTGTTGATTGATTGATGCCTTAGGAAACTGAAATGTGGATACTGATGAGCATTTATTCTAGTTGAGGTTGATTAGGGTTTCTTGCTATTGATATCTGTGTGTTTTTGTGTTTATTATTACAGGAGACACAAACAAGATCGAATCTAGTTTCTTCTGGTTAGGGATTTTTGAATGGCTAACACTGCTTGCTTTATGATTGTGGCTCGGAATGATATTCCCATCTATGAAGCTGAAGTTGGATCTGTTGCTAAAGTAATCATTGAAGCTTTGTAGTACTTGCTTTATATTGGAGCTTTCACTGTTTCTGTTTTTAATCTTTACATTCTGAAGTCGCTTGTAACACCATCCTTTTCTATTTGGCAGAGAGAAGATGCTGCTCAGTTGCACCAGTTTATATTACATGCAGCGTTGGATGTAGTCCAAGACCTAGCATGGACTACAAGTGCCATGTAAGTATGTACATATTGTCTTGTGAAGTTATGTAAGGATACGTCTCACTATTGTAAAACTCTTTATCAGGTTCTTGAAGTCTGTCGACAGGTTTAACGATCTGGTTGTGTCAGTGTATGTTACTGCAGGTCATATCCTTTTTTTTTAGTGGAACCAGAGCAGCAAAGAGAAATTCATTTTTTTTTTATCTTGTTCTTATGATTCATCGATCTAAATAAAATGTCAGATTGGTCTGTTGGGTTGAGTTTTAAAGTGTTTGTTTTCTTCCTTAACTTATCATCAATACATACTCGTCTCATGCTCCTTCATGATTCACGCAATGAGGACGGTATCAAGAGCTTCTTTCAGGAGGTCCATGAGCTTTATATAAAGGTAAAAAAAGTTGTCTTGATTGATAAATTCGTAGCTGCTGGTTCTGTCCTGATTTGGTTGCACCGTAGTAGCAACATCAATTGCATACCCATCATGGAAATCGTTTGTTCATGCAGATTCTTCTGAATCCCCTGTATCTGCCTGGTTCTCGCATCACATCGTCGCATTTTGACACCAAGGTACGTGCACTCGCAAGAAAGTACCTTTAGAGAAGACGGAGATTCTGTCCAGAGCCCAATTTTCTTGGATTTATAACGCAATTATTTGTGTTTCATGTTTCATGCTGGATGTCTGTTAGTTATAACTTTTTTAAGCATATGTTAATGTTATGGTTCCTTGTTTAGTATGAGAAATGTCATTCAGTCTAAATCCATTATTTCATCTTTGCTTGTTATTAAGTCTCTCCTATCTTTGTATTATCGGAAATGTCACTTATAAACAGAGAACGAGAGAGTATATGCTATGGTTTTGACTCAGATTTGTATCATTTTCAACGATGGTGGCGTTCTCATTGGTTATCTGATCATAATGGGTGTTGTCATCTCTGGTTCACTGCATCACTCTGGGGTTTTGGATCAATGGTTAGGAAATGGATTCTGATATCAGCGTAAAGTTATGATTTTTTATTGTTTTGGTCATCTATGTGCTTTGAACAAGATTGATTCCTTTGAGCTTTACATCAGCTGCTTCAGTTATGTTTGTTTTGTGGTCGCAACGAGTAAGCTTATCAAAGGGACTATTGGTAAGTTTCTGCTAAATTTACAAAAGTTTTTTTTCTAAGGAAGGCCTTCCTGAGCTGAAGCAGCTGTTTAACTCAAACATATTGCAGCTTGTTGTGTTGTTATCTCTAAATAAAGTAAGAGACTTGTTCTGAGATCATCTTGTTGAAAGTGTGATATAGTTAGCTTGAATAATTTTAATTGATCTTTGGTTTTGTTTATTATATTCATGCTCAGAGGCAGAGATGTCTCATGATTAGGTGGGTGATAATATAATAATTCAAGAATTAAATAATAGATGTCTCGGCAATAGTAGTGACCTCCTCTCCAAGTTTCGAGTCTTCCCCTCCAAGTCTCAAGTAGACTATATAAAGGAGCATTGGGTCTCTGATTCTGAAACACACAACATAACAATCTCCTTCTCTTATTTTGTCTGAGAGTACACCACGAAGGTTCATTAGCTTTCGCGCTGAACAGTAGATACATTGTCGTATAACGGGTTCGTCTAATGTTGGTATCAACTACTTTTAAAATTCTTTTGTTCTCTATCAATATCTGTTGCAATTATTCAGTAGAAATCACGGTCCGACAGTTTTACGAATGGTACATTTATATGCATAACGGAAAAATACTATAAAAATTGGTTTCATATAATATCTTTAGATAACTTTTATTTTCTTTTTGGTGGAAGTGATAACATTCATTGAATGGGTCGTTAGTCCAGATAAGTCAAAAAGAAACGAATTTTTTAGTACGTTTGGTGGTGTGACCACAGTTCAGAGAGACGTAGAACTTTTGAAACACTTAACTAAACTACAAGATTCGTCTAGTTTTACTAGCACATTGAGAGGGAAATGGAGCAAGCTCTGAAGATTCAATCTTTGTTCATTTTTCCGATCAAATCTTGCCGTGGAATCTCTGTCCCTCACGCAACTGTAACTCAGACTGGTAAATCAAGAACATACGAATGATCTTTCTTTTCTTCTTCTGTTCTATTTATTCCTGAGAAAAAGTTCTTTTGTAGTAACGGGTATGAGAATGATCCCCTTATGCTTTATGAGAGTTTGATCTGATACAGGAAAACGGTATTGTTTGATTGGAGGGGAAGTGATAGAAAAGAGATTCCATGCATGTAATGATAGAATGTTTTGACTATGAAGTTGTCTTGGTATGGATCTAATGGATTATCTCGACATGTATTGTGGAAACTGATATGTAGGATTTGAATGGGACCGGTATTGGTTAGTGGTGAACCATAAAGGAAGAGCATGCCATCAAAAAGTTGATCCAAAACTTGCTCTTGTCGAATCTGAGCTTCCTAAGGAAGCCTTCCTGGAAGATTGGGAGCCAACAAAGAATTCCTTTTTGGGTAAATTTCTTTTTAAGATACACAAAAGTTTTGTCTGAATTTGAGACTTGAGTGTCCAGTTTATCGTCTTTGATTATTTCATTTTGGCAGTGGTAAGAGCTCCTGGTATGAGTCCGTTAAAGATTCCATTGAATAAACCAAGCTCGGTGGCAGAAGGTGTGTCGATGTGGGAATGGTCCGGCTCTGCCTTTGATGAAGGTGAAGAAGCTGCAAAATGGTTTTCAGATTATCTTGGGAAACAAACCCGTTTAGTTCGGTTTAATAAAGGTTTTGATTCATTTTCACAAGCATAGAGTTTGATCAAGTTTTTGTTGCATAGAGTTTGATCTTAGTTTTTGATACAGAAACTGAAACTAGACCTTCAGCTCCTGTGTATGCACCAGGTTACTCTACAACATTTGCAAATTCGTTTCCTTTTATGGTTTCCTCTCAGGTGAGCCAACATCGATAGTTCCAATACCCATATACTATAATATGCATTTGATTTTCCTCTTTTGTTATTTGTTCTTAGGCTTCTTTAGACCAACTGAATACACTTCTTCCAGAACCAGTGTCTATTAACCGTTTTCGACCCAAGTAAACTATCTTTCGTCCTGAGTTCTTTAATACCTTCAAGGGTGGTTGTTTTCTTCATAATCATAATTTTGTTGTTTCTCTTGTAGTATTCTTGTCGATAGTTGTGATCCTTTCGGTGAAGATCTTTGGGATGAAATCAAGATTAATGAATTAGTCTTCCAAGGAGTTAGGCTATGTAGCCGCTGCAAGGTGAATATGATGTGAACACGTAAAACTACACTCAGATTCTTTAACGTGAAGGGTTTTTCAACTGTTTTGTTCTTTCAGTTACCAACTGTGAATCAAGAAACTGGGGTTCCGGATGCAACTGAACCAATTGAAACTCTGATGAAATTCAGATCAGACAAAGTCCTAATGCCACACAAGAAACCGCAGGGGAAGGTTGCATATTCTGACACTTATTTAAAAGATTTCAAGTTTTCTTGTTGTACTTCGTGTGATGCTTAACCGATTCGATTTAATAAAATACCGATATTGATTTCTGTTTATGAATTATGACAGGTTTTCTTTGGTAAGGATATGGTTTGGAATTGGAACAAAACCAACAATCAAGGCAAAGGCAATAAGACAATCAAAGTTGGTGATTCCATCTCTGTCCTAAGGATGATCCCTTCTATAGCTGAAGCAGCTGTTTAAGTCATAAACATTTTGCATTCTTCTGTTGTGCTGTTATTTCAAAATAAAGTAAAGAAAGATATTTTCTTGCTCATGTAACTTACAAACTTCACTTATTCAGAGTTTCCCCTGTTATGTGTCATTTCGTTGGTTTGAATAGTCTAATTTGATTTTGCGCACTTAAAACCTAAGTACTTGGATAAGATCATGAAAAGTAATAAAAAATGATTAATCTCATTTATCATTTTACTCTTCATCAGATTTCTTTAAGTCCGTCGACAGGTCTCAAAGATCTTGTAGATTTATAAGAAGTGACATCTTTAAGCATGCAACATTTTGCTGAAAATAATAACGCGGAAGAGCCAAAATGTCCAAGCTACAATACATTAGATTTAGCAGAAACTTATCAGACTCCAAAAGTTGTTTAACAGAAACTAATCCAGAAGGCACATTAGTCTTAAGCAGCTTGTATCTTAAATCTATCAAGCGACGAAGCATTGCCGGAACATTAGCTTTGAGAATATTGTTTTTGAACTAAAAAAACTGCATTGGTTTAGGTTTACTATGCTGAGACAAACTTGAAAGCTAGTTTGCTTCCCTCTTTGACTAAATGTATTTTTTTTTCTTCTTTTGGGGTGTCAAAAGTGATAACTTCATTGGATGGGGTTAGTCCAGAAAAGTTAAAAGAAAGAAGAAAAAAAAAGACACGATTTATAATGTGGTGGTGATGTGTAACCAACGTGTAACCACATTTTAAAGAGTTGTAGAATTCTTGAACACTCAACTAAACTACAAGATTCGTCTGGTGTTTTTCAGCACTTTGAGAGAGATCATGGAGGAGCAAGCTCTGAAGATTCAATCTTTGTTCATTTTCCCGATCAAATCTTGCCGTGGAATCTCTGTCCCTCAAGCAACTGTAACTCAGACTGGTAAACATAGAACATAGAATAGATACTCCATGCATGTAATGATAAAAGGTTTTGGCTATGAAGTTGTCTTGGTGTGGATCTAGTGGATAATTCGATATGTCTATGTAAAATTGATATGTAGGATTTGAATGGGACCGATACTGGTTAGTAGTGAACAATAAAGGAAGGGCATGCACTCAAAAAGTTGAGCCAAAGCTTGCTCTTGTCGAACCAGAGCTGCCCAAGGAAGCTTTGTTTGAAGATTGGGAGCCAACAAAAAATTCATTTTTGGGTAAACGTCTGGTTTAAAGTGACAATTTGTTTTTTTGTCTGAACTGAGTGTCACATGTTGATTGTGTTTGTTTAATTTATCTTGTAGTGGTAAGAGCTCCAGGAATGAGTCCATTAAAGATTCCATTGACTAAACCAAGCTCGGTGGCTCAAGGTGTGTCGATGTGGGAATGGTCTGGCTCTGCATTTGATGAAGGAGAAGAAGCTGCAAAATGGTTTTCAGATTATCTCGGAAAACAAAGCCGTTTGGTTCGGTTTAACAAAGGTTTTAGCTTTCTTTTTTCTTGTTCGTGTGATCTCTTTCACAAGCATAGAGCTGATCAAATATTTTCTTTAATGATACAGAAACTGAAACCAGACCTACACCTCCTGAGTTTGCAGCTGGTTACTCTACAACATTTACAAATACGTTTCCGTTTTTGTTTGCATCTCAGGTGAGTTAATATCGATAATTCCAATAGCCGTAAATGAGAATATGCATTTGATCATTTCATCCTTTTGGCTTTATTTGCTTTTTCTTTATAGGCTTCTTTGGACCAACTGAATACACTTCTACCAGAACCAGTGTCTATGAACCGCTTTAGATCCAAGTAAAAACTATCTTTGGTCCTGAGTTTTTTTAATATCTTAAACGAAGGTTGTTTCCTTCGTAATCTTGGTTTTTCTTGGTTATCTTGTAGCATTCATGTCGAGAATTGTGATCCTTTCGGTGAAGATCTTTGGGATGAGATCAAGATAAACGGTTTAGTCTTCCAAGGAGTTAGGCTATGTTACCGCTGCAAGGTGAATAAGTCAAACTAGCTACACTCATCAGATTCTTTAAACTTGAAACTGTTTTTCTTATTTCAGATAACAACTGTGAATCAAGAAACCGGGGTTCCGGATGCAACTGAACCAATCGAAACTCTGAGGAAATTCAGATCAGATAAAGTCTTAATGCCAGACAAGAAACCGCATGGAAAGGTTAGTTTTTTTTAGACCTCTAAAGGATTTCAAGCTCTTCTTGTCTTGTTGTAAGTTTGTAACCGAAATTATGCGTAAACCGATGCAACAAAAGATATGGGTTTCGGTTTATAACAGGCTTTCTTTGGTAAGGAAATGGTTTGGAATTGGCACATAACCAATAACCAAGGCAAAGGGAACAAGATAATAAAAGTTGGTGATACCATCTCAGTCCTAAGGAGGATACCTTCCAGGGCTGAAGCAGCTGTTTAAATCATATATATAAACATATGTTGTGTTGTGTAATCATCTTAAAATAAAGTAAAGAGAAATATACTTTCTTGGTCATGTAAACTATTATAAGGTGTTACCTGCATTGTTCTGTGATACACTTTGTTGAAAGTGTGGTTTGGTTGGAATAGTTTTAATTACTCTTGAGCTTTGAAAATCTAAGGACTTGGATTAAATATGTTCTCAAGGAAGTAAGCACATGGGCCATTAAATTAAAGTTTACTGATAAAAAGAAGAAAAAGCAAAAATGAGCAATATTTTCATACTTAAGAGAGGTCTCTTGTTTGACTTTTAGACTTATCATAATCCAAAAGTTGTTGAACAGCAACCAAATCATGAAGCATGTCCAGTCTTTAAGCAGCTTCTGTCTCAAGCAACAAAGCATGCATCCCATTACTGTTCAGTGGAACATAATCTTTACGCATATTATCTCTGTTGATATGTCTTTAATCTGGCAGAGTGAGATTTGAATCCAGCAAACTGCATGCTGTACACAACACATTGCTATATGTTCAAATTTCCTACATGGGCCACAGCTCTTAGTTTAGGAATTTTATATGGGCCTAAACTAACCAGCACAACTGTACTTGAGAGTTAACAAGGTGTTAGCTATATATAACTTTGCTATCTCTAATCTCTGATGTATTCTGAATTAGTAAACTAGTATTCTTCTTTTTTTTTGTAGAAGTAGCTAACACATTGTCATTTGTCAGTTTGATCAAGATCATGGTACCGTTTCAGCTCTATGCATTAAACATTTTTATTCAAAAGAAAAATACGGAAGAGCCAAAATGTTCAAACTACCATATATTAGATTACCTGCTTAGGGAGGTCTCTTCTTTAACATTTAAACTTATCAGACTCCAAAATCAGATCAGAAAACACAAATTTGCTCCAGCCTCTGTCTTACATTTATCAAGCAACAAAGCATGCATCCCAATACTCATGCCAGAACATGCTCTTTAATAATACTGTTTTTGAACTTATGTAAAATTGCATTGGCGTACTATAGGTGCTTGGAAAAAGTTGTAAGCGACTTTGCTTTACTCTTGACTAAATGTCAATGGCTTTTGTTTATATGTTCTTTAGTATGGCACAAGCTTATGTACAAAGTTGAAAGCTACTTTGCTTCAGCCTTGACTAATATTGTCAATGGCTTTTGTTTATTTGTTCTTACGTATGCTGTATGCACAAGGTGATGTACGTGCATATCGGAAAATACTTTAAAAAAGGTACCATATTATATTTTTTTAAATAATTTTTTTTTGTTTTTCTTTTCTGGGGTCAAATGATAACGTTCAAGACGGGCCTATAGTCCAGAAAAGTTAAAAAAGAAACGATTTTTTAAATGGTGGGTGATGTGTAACCACATTTTGATAGAGTTGTAGAATTTTTGAACACTCAACTAAACTACAAGAATCATCTAGTAGCACTTTGAGAGAAAAATGGAGGAGCAAGCTCTGAAGATTCAGTCATTGTTCATTTTCCCGATTAAATCTTGCCGTGGAATCTCCGTCCCTCAAGCAACCGTAACTCAGACTGGTAAGTTAAGAACATGCTTACCGTCTTCTGTTCGTTTTATTTTAAATAATTGGATATGAGAAATTTCCTTATAGAGAACATTTCATGCTTTATGGGATTTTGATCTGATAAACGGAAAGGGTATGAACACTAAACTTTTCACTTTTTTGTTGCATTGAACACTAAAATCTCACTCTCTTTGTGTTACTAGAAAAGGTTCTTGTTTGATTTGATGGTTAAAGTAAGCAAACTTCCCCAAAAAGTTAACAATTTTTTTCCCCGGGAGAATGCTACTAAATAAAGTTAAAAAATGACAGAAAATAAGTTGATAACAATGTTTTGGCTATGAAGTTGTCTTGGTGTGGATCTAGTGGATAATTCGATATGTATATGGAAAATTGATATGTAGGATTTGAATGGGACCGGTATTGGTTAGTTGTGAACAATAAAGGAAGGGCATGCACTCAACAAGTTGAACCAAAGCTTGCTCTTGTCGAACCGGAGCTGCCCAAGGAAGCTTTCTTTGAAAATTGGAAGCCAACCAAAAATTCATTTTTGGGTAACTTATGACAAAAGTTATGTCTTAATTTTTAACACTCAAATTTATCATCTTTGATTAATTCATTTTGCAGTGGTAAGAGCTCCTGGTATGAATCCACTAAAGATTCCATTGATTAAACCAAACTCGGTGGCTCAAGGTGTGTCGATGTGGGAATGGTCTGGCTCTGCGTTTGATGAAGGAGAAGAAGCTGCAAAATGGTTTTCAGATTATCTCGGAAAAGAAAGCCGTTTGGTTCGGTTTAATAAAGGTTTGTTGTTCTTGTGATCTTTTTCATAAGCAACTTATATTGATGCATAGAGTTGATCAAGTCTTTATAAATTTTGATACAGAAACTGAGAATAGACCTACACCTCCTGAGTATGCAGCAGGCTACTCTACCACATTTTCAAATGCTTTTCCATTTTTGGTTGCATCTCAGGTGAGCCATTATATATCGACAGTTCCATTATCCGTAAATTAGAGTATGCATTTGATCTTCTTTTTCAACATGTTGTTCTTAGGCTTCTTTAGACCAACTGAATACAGTTCTACCAGAACCGGTGCATATTAACCGTTTTAGACCCAAGTAAGTTCTTATCTCTGCAATGATGGTTGTGTTCTTCGTAATCTTGATTTTCTTGGTTCTCTTGTAGTATTCTTGTCGAAAATTGTGATCCTTTCGGTGAAGATCTTTGGGATGAGATCAAGATAAACGATTTAGTCTTCCAAGGAGTTAGGCTATGTAGCCGTTGCAAGGTGAATATGATGAGGATGACTCAATCGGTGTTACACTCAGTGAGGTTCATTCTTAACTGTTTGTTTTCTTTTTCAGTTACTAACTGTGAATCAAGAAACCGGTGTTCTGGATGCGACTGAACCAATCGAAACTCTGATGAAATTCAGATCAGACGAAGTCTTAATGCCACTCAAGAAACCGCATGGAAAGGTTAGATATTTGAGACCTCTTAAAGGATTTCGAACTCTTCTTGTCTTGTTGTACCGGGGTATGATGCTAAACGGATGCAAGAACTGATATGGGTTTTGGTTTATGACAGGTTTTTTTTGGTAAGGATATGGTTTGGAATTGGAACAAAACCAACAACCAAGGCAAAGGCAAGAAGACAATCAAAGTTGGTGATTCCATCTCTGTCCTAAGGATGATCCCTTCCATATCTGAAGCAGCTGTTTAAGTTAAAATCAAATCTAAACACATTTTGCTTCTTCTCTGTTGAGTTATTATCTAAACTTAAATAAAGTAAAGAATACTTTCTTGCTCATGTAACTTACAAACTTCCCCTGCTCTGAGTTTCACTTTTTTATGAAGTGTAATTTCGTTGTTTTGAACAGTCTGAATTCATCTTGAGCCTTAAAAACCTGATGACTTGGATTACATCTTTCCTCTCAGAAGCAATCAAGAAGCCATTAAAACCTTTTTTTATTTTCCCTTGTCTCAAAACAAGAAGAAGAAAGAGCCAAAATGTGCAATACTACAATACATCAAAGTCTTACTCAAGAGCAATAGACTAATAGAGCCACTTTCTTTTGGTTTTTTATTAACCTAAAGATTTTAGGACCTTTGATCTTAACAGCAACCACTTAACCGTTGAGCTCTCTCATTTCTTGAACTTAGCAGAGCAAAGTGTATCCAAGAATCAAGATTTGTCAAGAAATAACTCTTCTCCCTCCTCCTGCCGGCTAAAGCAGCCTCCTTTATTCCATTCCTCAGCCGTAATAGTCGGAGAGGCATGCTGGTGTTACGCTCTTGCGCTCGCCGCCTATGACGTCACGGGATCCTGTCGCAGCTGAAGGGTGGGGAAGTGGTAATTTACCGGGATGGATAGGGGCAGAATCGTCAATTTGGTTATAGTCGTTACCGGATTTTTGTTTCCACCAATCGAACCCGATCTTGGAACGTAGATACAGCTGGTTAAATCGAACCGGTCTGGTTTTAGTTTGGTGTTGAAAAAAGGAAATATTGTAAGTTTAATTAACTTCTAACTACTGATTAGCGCCTGATTTAATTACCACAACAGAACCTATATATAAGACCAGAGAGAGCGAGAGTGTTATACACTTTCTATTTCTTTCTTCCCAACGAAAAAAAATTGCAGACAGAAGAAAATTAGGGTTTGCTTTCTTCACACGGAAAAAATGGTGAAAAGAGGAACGAAAAGGAAGATTGATATAGAGAAGATAACAAACAAACGTTCAAAGGCAACAACTTTCACGAAACGCCTCAACGGTTTATACAGTAAAGCCTCTCAGCTTTGTATGATGACCGGCGCACAAATCGCAATCCTGTCGACTCCTTCTTCTTCGAACTCAAACATTCCCTTCTACTCGTTCGGCCACTCTTCCGTCAATGCCATCGTCTCCGCTTACCTCTCTGGAAAGAGTCTCGCTCCTGTTTCCGAGGAGAGCAAAGAGATGAGAGAAGACTTTGGTATCTGCATGGCCCGCAGCGATTTAGGGTTAGGTCAATGGTGGGACGACGAGAGGGTTTACAGGAATCATGGAGAAGTCAATGACGACATCGAGTTGATTAAGTGTCTGTTGAACCGTGCGGAGCGGTTGCGTGCGGAGGAGGCTTCTCCTGATCAAACCCTAATCACCGATGATGATGATGATTTACCTGCTAACTTCAGTGACAAGAACAAGGCTTTATCACCTGAAGGGAACTTGGATGAGTGGAGTGATATGGAACTTGATCAGCTTCTCAAAGGCTTTGATGCTGATTTATGTGAGAATCTCGATGAGAGAACAGAACAAGAGGACCATCATATTGTGGCGAGTTCTGAAAATTGCTGCAACAATGACAACGCTTTACTACAACCTGCAGGAAACTTTGATGATGATGAGAAAGAGCTGATTGATCTTGATTTTCCTGCAAACTTCAATGCAGGGCATGATGAGATTTTGTCGGTTTCTGACAACAACAAGGCTCTATCACCTGCTGGAAACTTGGATGATTGGAGTGACATAGATCTTGATCAGCTTATGAAAGGCTTTGATGATGAAAATCTCGACGAGAAAACTGAAGAACTAGAGGATCATCAGATTGTGGCGAGTCCTGAAAATTGCTGCAACGATAACAACAAAGCTTTATCACCTTCAGGAAACTTGGCTGAGTGGAGTGATATGGATCTTGATCAACTACTCAATGATTTTGATGATGATTTGCATGAAAATGTCGACGAGAAAACAGAACAAGTGGATCACCAGAGAATGGCCGTTCCTGAAAATTGCTGCAACAACAACTTCAAAGCTTTACTACAACCTGCAGCAAACTTTGATGATGAGCAAGAGCTGCTCGATCTTGATTTTGAGTCAATTTGTGAAGGTTTAGAAGACCTTGATTATCTGATGGATGGTTACTAGGTATACTGGTTCGGTTAAATTTTTGTATAGAGTTTATGTCTTGCCGATTTGTAATGAGGAGAGGAGACTCCGGTTTGACTTGGATCAGTTTTCCATAGATGAGAGAAAGTGATCCAACTCAAACAGGTTTAGTTTTAGGTTTGTCGCCTAATGATAAAGTTTGACTTGTATTATTCTAGTTCAATTTTGTAATTTTGTAATCTCAATTCCAAAAATCATGGAATTTCAGTGACCCTATCTTTAACCAATAAATTGCGTTTTTTTAATCTTTCTCAGTGACCCTATCTTTAACCAATAAATTGCGTTTTTTTAATCTTTAAAGTTTAACATGTGTTTAAGCAAAATTTGAGTTTTGTATGTTTATGTGTTTGGACAAATCCACATCTTCATGTTCAGTTGCAAAAGTTTCTCATCTTTCTGGTTTCGATTGTTTTATTTGATATTGACCTTTGAAAGCTTTAGGGACTTGGATTAGATCTTGAAAAGTAATCAAGAAGCCATTGAAATCCTTTTTTTACTCATAAGAAGCAAAATGTGCAATACTACGATACATTAGATTCATCATACTTTAAGAGAGGTCACTTATTTTTAACATTTCAACTTATCAGACTCCAAAAGTTGTTGAACAGCAACCAAATCAGGAAGCACAATAGCTCCAGCTTCTCTCCAGTCTTTAGCAGCTTCTGTCTTAAACCTATCAAGCAACAAAGCATGCATCCCAATACTCTTGGCCGGAACATAATCTTTACGCATACTGTCTCCTATATGCAAAACCTCTTCAGGCGCAATATTCCCTGCTCTCTCTAACGCCAGCTTGTAAATCCTTGGATCTGGTTTCTCTATCCCTTCAACACCAGAGAACACACCAAAATCCCACTCTCCCTAACAACCAAACCAATCAAATGAGTCAACCTCTGAATCACAACACATTTCACAATGAGTTCATTCATTAGAGAGACTCTTCACTACCTTGTTCAAGCCTAAGGCAGGTAAAATCACTTCTTGATATCGATACTCAGCGTTGCTAACAAGTCCAACTATAAGCCCTTTCTCGCGTGCCCATCTCAAGAACGGCCGAGAATCTTGAAACACAGAGTAAGGTGCAGCAGAACCAAACGTCGCATAGATTCGTTTAAATACTTTCTCAAATGTCTCTTCATCAAAATCATACCCTGCCTAAATATATCAATACCCCATAGCATCAACGTAAGCAATACCATACATATACGCAGAGAAGATAAACAAAAGCGAATCAAAAATACCTTCACAAATGAATCTCTCACACATGTTTTCCACCAAATGATATTTGGCATTTTCGCAGAGAAACCGAAACAAGGATACTTTTGTGCCATATCAGTATAAGCTAGTTTGAAACCTTCATGGACTCGTTTATAATCAGGACAAGGCAAACCAACGGCTTTAGCAGCCATACAATAGTAATCACCAAGCTCTCCCTTGTAAGCTATGAGTGTACCAGTAACATCTACAGTAATACACCGTAACTTCGATAAAAGCGACACGGCTCCTGCCATATTCTTTCACACAAAACACACACAAAAAGATTATCAATTTGTTAACAGATAAGATACACAGATAACAAAAGCAAACCAACACAAAAAAAAAAAAAAAAAGATTTCAACTTTCAAAAGCTAAACAAAAAAAAAAAAANGCTAAACACAAAAAAGACAATCAATTTATAACAGATTTTTCACAATTGAGCTACCGCTAATTTCTTCACCTACCAAAAAGACCCTTTTCATGCGAATTTTATTCAGAGAAAATGGGATGCAAGTTTCAGAGAAAGATCTGGTTTTTACACAAAAGAGTGGTCATTGATTAAACCAGAATCAAAATACAAGCAATAAGTGAACGAATCGACGCAGACATCAATGTCAACAGTATAACCTTATCAATGTAGGGACATAAAGACTCGAGCTTTTTCGTAAGAGAGCAAACAGAAAAGAACGAAAATTTAGGAAGACACGTGAAGGAGAGAGAGAAATTTGAAGTACCCAGAAGCTGAGATTCGAGGAAAGATATCTGCTTTCTTCTTCTATTGAGTTATCTTCGAAAGCTTAAAAAGCTACACTGAAATGAGATCACCTAAGTCTTTGTATATATATTACAAGACACAAGAAGTTGAATAGAGAGATGCGTGTTTACGTGTGGTTGCGCACACAGACAAATTAGGCAGCTAATAGGAAATTTTTAACCACGATTTTAATTACTTTTTGGTGTTTGTTAGATACGATTTCTTGATTAATCGGACACTGTTATATGCTTGAACAGAACATTAATGGCTTAATTTGGAGAGCAAGTTCGAGGCTACTTTGGTAATTGTATAGAGAAAATGAAAAAAATGAAAAAGAGAAAAGAAAATATAAATCCATTGGATGGCATGATAGTGGCCTGCTGTATTGTCTAAACCCGAAACCGGTTTCAGGTTTTCCATATAGTTTCTGACATGTTTAATTTACCTTTTTTTTTTTCTTTTCTTTCCACAGCCTCATGATTTTAAGTGTACTATTGTTAAATGATGTGAAACAAGATTACAATCTGCAATAGTATAAACAAAAGAATAAGAACATTATTTTTCTGATTGAACATTTATTACATCATTTTTTTTATTACATTATTTTTTGATTGAACATTGAGTAGTATAAACAAAAGAATAAGAACATTATTACAAGTTTAGGACTTGATCATCCACCGTAACTTATTAGAACGTATTTTGCAAAGGAAGAGAAGTTATTTGCTGGCAAGAAAATATGAGAATTCTTGTTTAGAAGAAGTTCATTATAATTAACATTGTGTTGACCTTTTGAAGATAGCGTTTAATACAATTTTCCGTTTGGTAAATAATTAAAAAAGGTGTCCCATACTAGAGAGTAATTAAGTAGGATGTTGCAACGTGTACGACAAATTCGTTGAACATTGTATTATTTATATGATCCTGAGTTTTTGAAGGAATTACCTATTTTTCTATAGATCAAACCTAACCTTTTCTAGAATTTTAAAATATAGTAATAACTCTAGCCTCTGGTATTTGTACATACAAGATCATATCTGAAACAAGACAAAGGACTAACACTATGCACAGTCGACCACAGAGACACATGAGCCTGAATCTATCTATCTCTTCAATGGTGGAAAATAATGAGCAATGCTTGAAGCTGAACCATCACCTTTGTCTTTACCGGCGTTAGGCCTTTTATTAGGGCGTAGGAAACTCCTGAGTTCTCTTTGAATCTCATAGGGTAACTCATTGAAGACCGACTGATCGATTTCACCAATCTTATAACCCCAGTCTGTATCTCTTCTCTCTTCTACCTCTTGATTTACTTCACTACTATGGTTGGTGGAGCTACTAACGTTGGCTCTTCTACTTGTTAACGACACTGTTGAATCTTCTTGAGTTTCTTGCTTTGATTGAGGAGTTGCATTATAGTTCTTAAAGATATCGACAATTGAAGGCATTCCCTGAGAACATACAAGCCAAAGGAATCTAAGCAAAAAGGTAGAAGCTTTTCGTGCATCAAACAAAGTGATGAATCGCTTACCTGATTCTTCTCTTTCGAGTTTTTTGTCTTCCTCCCAATTCCCTTTGTTTGTGTTCCTTTGTTTGATTCTGATTGGGTACGTACATCCGTTGCGTCGCTTAATGGACAAGAGACAACATCCTAACAAGGAAACTGCGGAATTAGTTCTCCAAGGTACTTGATAAGACACAAGTTGAGAACATATATAAGCTCTTGAGTCATTCAAACACCACCAGGCTCTATAACCAATCCTTTTCTCTACCAGTTCAAATTACTAAAGAACCTTTTCACATTTCTATTCCCTTGAAAGATGAAACTGAGAGCATAATTGTGCCTGATTATGTGTGGCCTTTTTGCTAGATCTTTAGCTCTACTACACTTCTAGAAAGACTTACAATATGCTTTAGAAAACTAAGAGAAAATACCTTTTCAGAAACTAGATCGGTGTCTTTATATGGGTTTTCGGAATTAGGCAAAGTATAAGTTACACTGGTGTCCTCTTCAGGTCTTGCTGCTTGGGTTTCTGCTGATCTCTGTTCTGAACAGCCTTCACTAGCTGCACCAGTTGCAGGAAAAATCATGAATTTTAAGTTACCAGAAGAATCAAGAGCAGTAAAAAATTCTTAAACATATATACAGAAAAGCTCCAGAATACCTGAGGGAGTCACCGCAAAATGTTCTTGAACACAACCGTCTGCTGAACAAGAAGGATCAGCAGGTTGACTTTGAAAATATTTCATTATTGAGCTTGTTCCCTACGACCATAAATTATCACTCCTACCAAATCAGTTAAGAAACCAGCTAAATGTTTGATAAGGGATCAGTAACTAGAAGATCTTTTCGTGGCAATGAGAACTTACAGATGGTATATCCACGATTTTACTTGCTGAAACAGAAAGACCTGTTATTCTCCATGTCTCTTTCTTATTGCCTTGAGGTTTAGTCCCGAAAGGTCCCATGTATTCACGCAACGCCGCTTGGAACAAGTTAAAGGCATCTTCTTGAATCTTGGTTACTCCATATCTCAGATGACATGATTTCGAAGGAAATTTCTTATGCGAATCTGAATCCTTTGACTGCATTATTTTCACCACAAAATTTGCTTTTGTGACGTACTCTTCAGCAGAGAAAATGATATATAACGAAGCAAAATATTTGCGCAAACTACAAGTACAGGAGAAAAATAAGTACTTTGAAAGCGCTAGCATGAAGGGTAAGGGTGCTTGCAATCCGCTTATTCTGCTCCAAGTCAGAACTTAGACGCTCACTTAGTTCTTCGGAAAGCTGATTCAACCAATGCTGAACCTGAGAGTATAACAGAAAAGATTTTAATTTTTTAATATCTGATAGTTATATGATAAATGTGCATAATCTGGCTGAGATTCAAGTCTTACATTTGAGAGTGACTTCAACGCACGAGGTCCGGGAAAGGTCTTGCCAGAGCCATGGCTTTTGGGGAGAAGACGGCCTTGCACTTCTTCCCCACTGATCCCTCTTGCGATATTCCACAACCATGTACTATAAGGCAGAGTTAAAGAAGTATTAATAACCTTGGTTACAAACAAACTCGAGTCCCATATCCTTTTGAGTTTATGTTATTAAGCACATAAGCGGTCTTTTAAGGCAAACACGGAGATATTTTGGCAGGCCAGAAGGTACTAATGGAAAGATTTGCTAAAAGGTATCCAACAATCTTCACTAGCCTAAGAGTCCAGGAGAACAAGTCTATATATTTTCCAAATTTATTATTACCCAGTATTTATTCCGTAATGTTCTTGCAGCTTTGTTTCAGAAAACTGCAACAAGTCCCCCACAGTGTCAATTCCCAAGTCGGTTTGCAAGCTCGTGCCCAGCTTTCCTCCCAGTTGTTTCCTGGAAGACGCGTAATAAACAAATAAATTGCCAACGGTAACTGGCAGAGATAAAAGATGCAATACTCAATTTAGGACCGTCTTAAGGTTTTCAGAACACAGTGATACTGATGCTGAAACAAACATCAAATCTTTTGCCAGTTTATAGATAAAGTAACATGTGTACAACTAACTCTTCTTAAGAAAATAGGCACTGGCGTCGATTACATTAGTAAAGTTACTTACATTTTCTTTATTGGCAAAGAACTGAGTAGTTCCTGTACAGCCGAATATGGAACAACGGTTTGCTGGGCAGGTTTGTTCATTCCACTAGCAAGTTTGGCTAGCATCTGCGTGTTAAGTTATGTGTTGTTACTATTGCTATACAAGTGATAACAGGAAAAGAAAAACTAGAAAAGTAAATAGCTTCTTGCCTTGTTATGGGCTATGCCAGCAGAACAACTAAACTCAGTCTCCTTCAACACTTGTTTCCGTAGTTCAGCAACAATGATGATCCCACAACCTAATAACTTATCACGGCGATCAGAATCTTTTCTACATATCCAATTGCGGACATTCTCCTTGAAATCATCTCCATCCTAGATCGACAACGACAAAAACAGTATCAAAAGTTAAAAGAAGTTCAGATCAAAATCTCAACTAAAACTCTTGACGAAGATTACAGGAAATCAAGAATCTTAATCATACCTCTCTGCTCATTCCAAGAATATGGGATTTAAGAGCTTCTTCATCTATCGATTCCAAACTCTCTGGAGGTGCATCAGCAAGCATGCTTTCTGCTGCATCGGTGAGGTCAAGGTACACTTCATCAATAGAAGCCCTCTCACACTTACCGCTTTGTGCTAGAATCGAAACCACCTGTGTACACACATAGAACGATATAAATTTCACCAAACGTTGTTGATAGACAAACATGTCATAACTTCCACTGCCACAGACCTCTGAACCGGCACTGCGATATGTATTCAGGTCAGCTTTACCACGAGCCACAGGAACTTGAACCAATTGAATCTCAGGACAAGCAGCTTTAGCCTCATCACCTCTCATTGACCTGTTATCTCATCAAAAACACTTCTTTTTACACACGATTTGATACAACTGGTGGGAAAGAAGCATTCTTGAACTAGACTAACCGCTTAACGCCACATTTCCGTGCTTCATAACTAACAGCAATCAAACCACCACCTTGCCATTGATTGTACTGTACAACTGCAGTAGGAAGCCCTCGTAGCTCCGGTTGCTTCCGTTGCTCCACTAATCACGTAACAAAATAACACAATTTCAACAAAAAGACAAAACCAATTTCACTTCTTTGTTTTCAATATTCGAAACCCCAAACCCTTAGATAATAAACATCAACGAGAGAACAACAAGGAAAGCCTAACAATAAAAACCCATAATTCGAACAGTTGAAATTCGATTTGTAAGAGCTAAAGTCCTTTGCTTTCTCTCACTAAAGCGTGTAGCGACTTTACACGACTCGACTTAGAGAGAGGAAGAGAGAGAGAGAGAGAGAGACCTTGAACGTAGAAGCAATCCATGTCGACATGAGCGATGACTCTAGCATCAGATGTCTCCGGTCTTGCTATTGGCATTGTCTTAGATAAAAATTGAAACTTCCAAAAAACTTAGCACAAATCAGAGTAATTGAGAGGGAACCAGAAAAGGCGAAACCTTTAAGCTTTTCTCTCCACCGAAAAAAGGATTTCTTTTTTTTTTTTGTTTTTTCCTGGAAACAGCGCGCGAAAATAATAATTATCAAAAACCCCTCAAACTAATCGTTTTGGTATAGATTACCCCTGGACTATACGTAACCTATACCTTCCATCTAAATAAAATTCCGTAAGACTAGTCTCCAATATTGTTTAACACTTTTCTTAACACTCGAAAATGAAAGAAGAAATTTAAATATTTACGGTTGAGATAAGAAAATAGTACTATTGATAATTTGTAAAGTTATGGGGTATTTATGGAATAATAAATAAGTTTGAGTACTAAACTGAAAACGTACGTGTTTTATATATAAACCTCCTCTCTCCCCACTTGGAAGGGGAAAATTCCGTTGAAAGCTTCTCGGTGTCAACACAATGAAGCGTAGCTTCGGTTCAAATTCTTCAGGCAATAGTGGGAGCAGCAAGAAGTCTAAGAAGAATAAGAATCCGAGCAATCAGAAAACCCTAGGCGCCGCATGGGGCGCTGCTGCTTCTTCTCGTTCTTCTTTCCGGTCTGCTCCATTTTCGGATTTCGGAAGGTTTCTTCTCTCACTCTATGGCATTTTAAGGCTTATTCTAGTGTTGGGTAGTGGTAGATTTTCAATTCCGATGTAAAAATTGAAACTTTCACTGTGAAAGTGTTTGATCAGAGACCCCAATGGAAATGGATTTGCCACTTGTGAGGTTTTATGAAGTTATAAGGAAGTAAAGATCAAATCTTTTATGGGTTTATAATGGTTTAAGGCAGCGTTTAGAGTAGTCGACGTTTGTTATATAGGTGGCAGTCTTTATATGCAAATTGAGGATGAAGCAGATTTGATTTCTTATAGAATTACTCACAAGATAATAAGCATTGCTAAGATTTGTTGGTGTTGATTTTTATATGTTCTCTGCTGTAGTTACATGGACGTGAAAAATAGGAAGCTTCAGAACCAATATGAAACCGAGGCTTCTGGTGTTTCGGGTTCTGAGAATCTTATCTTCCAAGGGGTTTCAATCTTTGTCGATGGTTTCACTGTTCCTTCTCATCAGGTTTTGCTCTATTGCTTTGGTCTTTGTCAATTTTAGTTTTTGTTTGTATTTAGTATTATATGGATCGTTGCATATGAAGGAACCTTAGAATTTCAGGAGATTTTGCTTAGTATAGTGTTACTGGTGTGTTATTTATCGTTTGACAGTGTCTAGATCTGTCTAGGAATTGCGAGGTTACATGATGAAGTATGGTGGAAGATTCGAGAACTACTTTTCTAGGCGTTCTGTAACGCATATCATCTGCAGCAACCTTCCTGATAGTAAAGTTAAGAATCTAAGGTTAGTTGTTTTTTGTTTCTTAAAAGCTTTTGGCTAATTTCTTGCAAGTTCATGTCTTGAAAAGGTATCTTATCTTCAATCAGGGCATTCAGCAGAGGGTTACCTGTTGTGAAGCCTACATGGATAGTGGACTCTATTTCTGCTAACAGACTTTTGGGCTGTAAGTCAACACAAGACTATTCAGTTTCACTTAAAACCATGCAAATATATGTAGAATATTTTGGATTTGATCATTCGTTTGCTGTTATCATTGCACATACTAATTTGTACATCTGTTTCAACGCTTGTTCTGTGATTATCACATTCTAGGGGTTCCTTACCAGCTAGATCAACTGAATGATACCCAGCCAAAGTTGTCTGCCTTTTTTGCACCCAGAAGACATTCGAATCCTCAGGTGGCTTCGCCGGTTACATCTTCTCAGCCTGAAACTGGATACAGTGAAGCTGAAGAGGGAAGTTCTATTAGAGCAGAAGATTCTGAGGAATCAAGAGATCACGTTGGTGATGAAGTTGACGGCGTTTATATTGAGAACACTACTCCAGAGATGACAGAAGAAACAAGAACTGATGATCTGAAATCTTCTGAAGTGAATGCGGAAATACTTGGTAACTATGACAAAGAAGAAAAAGAGGTTAGTAGTGAACTTCAGGCCACTACCAATCTGCCTTCTGCTTCAGACAACAAGTCGTCCCATGGAAAGTCGATTACAACTCCTGCTGGATCCTCTGTAAGGCGTCATTCAACTCTCGAGGATCCCAATTTTGTGGAAAACTACTTTAAGGTAAATCTTCATAGAAATATTGGTTGTTTGTTTATTCCCACCCTTTCTGATATCTCTTTCAAGAGATTCAATTATTTAATGGTTTCTTCCGGAAAATAGATAAGTATCTCTGGTTGAGATATATAGTCCTTTCAGGTGGAATTAAGAGAGTTTCAGTGTCAAATTATATAACTAGAAATAAATGGATGCATAGTATCGCAGCAAAGCAGACTCTGAAGATGCTTTCTATATATTTAATTTTGTTTCTGTAGAATTCAAGGCTGCATTTTATTGGAACATGGAGAAACAGATACCGTAAAAGATTCCATGGCTCTTCTATTGGACTTAAATGGGCAGATTCTGGCCAGAATACAGATGAAAGTGCCAAGAAGTCAACCATTATCCACATCGATTTGGTAATTTCCACACTCTAGGCTGGTTTTTTCTTTTCTGCATTTTCCAACAATATAATATATAGACGTTTAAGCATGAAATTGACCACGGAAGTAAGTGAAAAAAAAATGCTTAAAGTTTGTGATTCTAGGATTGCGTTTTTTGTTCTGACTTTTAATTGTTGCATTCTAGTTATTTAAATCTGTGATATTATTCCAGGATTCCTTCTTTGTGTCAGTGGTAATCAGGAACCGTCTTGAGTTACAAGACAAGCCAGTAGCCGTATGTCACTCAGATAATCCGAAAGGAACGGCGGAAATTTCCTCTGCAAACTATCCAGCTCGGGCTTATGGTCTGTCTTATACTAAAGTAATCTCTCTTATGCTTAATTGTGCTATGGGTCATGACTTTTCTGTTTTTGTACTAATTTGATGCAATTTTCTTAATCTAGGAGTGAAGGCAGGTATGTTTGTAAGACATGCAAAAGACCTTTGTCCTCAGCTTGTTATTGTTCCTTACAACTTTGAAGCCTATGAAGAGGTATCTTTTGGACTTGAGTGTGTGTTGTATGTTGTCGCGTCGGTCCAGCATGTTTGACATGGTAACTCAATTGCAGGTAGCTGATCAGTTTTATGACATCTTGCATAGGCATTGCAGAAAAGTTCAGGTCAGCCTTGAAAAAGATAAGATCCTTTTCCAGTTTGTGGCAATTATTAGTTGTTAAAATTGATGTTTCCTTCTTGGAGTTAGGCGGTAAGCTGCGATGAAGCGTTTTTAGATGTCTCAGATTTGATGGATTTAGAACCTGAGTTCTTAGCATCAAGAATAAGAAAAGAGATTCTTGAGACTACTGGATGCAGTGCAAGCGCTGGGATAGGCGGTACTATGCTAATGGCTCGCCTTGCTACCAGAGTTGCTAAACCAGCCGGTCAATTTCATATCTCTGCTGAAAAGGTACTTTCAGTAAAAGGCTTTCTAGTCTTTGCGTATATGTGCTGGTTCCTGACTCGTAAATAGTAATCAGTGGAAAGAGGTCTACGAGCTGTGGTTATTTTCTTGTATGCAGAAGTCATTTTGTATAAAAATCTTGGTTCATGATAGTGGCTGCCGTTTTTGCAGGTAGAGGAGTTCTTGGATCAGCTTGCAGTCGGCACACTTCCTGGTGTAGGTTCTGTGTTGAAGGAGAAGCTGGACAAGCAAAATATTCAAACCTGTGGGCAGTTACGATTGATTTCCAAGGTAAAACATTCTTGTGGTTATGTTGTAGGTTCTGTCTTGTTGCTTTATGATTTTTGAAACCTTTGTCGTGTTGACCAATAACTGTTGGGCCACCTGAGAAGCCGAAAAATATTGATTCGCTTAAATTTTTTATCCGAGAAATAGTTTGGTTTAATTTTTTTTACTTTGGTTAAGCTATACGTCGAAATTGCTTTTGAAGTTAAGTAAAACACCATTGACAATTTTATTTACTACAAAATTTCGTATGGAATATACTAAATCTGTTTCGATTAGAGATTCCATCTTCTTAATACACACTGAGAACATCGTTTTAAGAAAAGAGAAATTGTTATTGACGAAAAGTGGAAACTGTGACAGACGACATCGTTAACCTAGACAAGAAATTCATATTTGCTTTTGCAGGATTCTCTTCAGAAGGATTTTGGGATGAAAACCGGCGAGATGCTTTGGAGTTATAGCAGAGGACTAGACCTTCGGTCAGTTACAGCAGTGCAGGTCTGCTTAACAGTTGTCTCTCTCACTTGTTTCACATTTCATAGTTTTTCTCTCTCTAGGTGATATCTTTCTTGTGATATGTCTCGTACGCAAGCATATAATTTGCCTCCACGAGTAACTTGACGATTTTATGTGTACAGGAGAGTAAGTCCATAGGGGCTGAAGTGAATTGGGGCGTGCGGTTTAGAGATCAGCAAGATGTCTGTATTCTCTTGAATAATGTCCTTTGTTGTTTTTTTTGTTTCCCTAACATAATCCATTTGATTAGTTAACTTAAGAATGTGTGTGGTTGTTAATGGTTGCAGATTCAACACTTCCTCCAATGTCTATGCAAGGAAGTCTCTTTGCGTCTACAAGGGTGTGAGATGATAGGACGCACTTTTACTCTTAAGGTTTTAAGCCTTCTCTGTCTCCCATTCTTGTAAAATATTTAGGATTTTGCCTTCATTGCACACTATTTATCGTATTGGGTATTATTTGCCATATTTGAGTGGCATCATTCATCTTGAAAAATATGAAAAAATGAGTTTTTTGTGGGTTGCTTCAGATAAAAAAGAGAAAAAAAGATGCTGAAGAACCTACAAAGTATATGGGCTGTGGAGACTGTGACAACTTGAGCCGTTCCATCACTGTGAGTTGATACAATGGAAGTCTATGCGTAAATAGGGTGATAGTATTCTTTATCAAGCGCAGCATTTTTTATATATGCTTGTGTAATCCTTGATGCTGTAGGTACCTGCCGCTACAGATGACATAGAAGTTCTGCAGAGAATTTCAAAGAAGTTGTTTGGGTCGTTTTGCTTGGGTAAGTGGGACTCAGTTGCTTTTTAAAGATGCTTTTCCTATTGCTTTTACTGTCAGTTGAGCCTTTATTTAAGTCCTTCAGATGCAGATCTGAATTTTCAAATTTTATAAAAGATGGATAAGACTTGTTTGAAATGAATCTGTGTCAAGTTTTCGGAGATTTTCTCCTGGGTGAAATGCTTTCCTTAAGCCAAACTATCATTTCCTCTTGTAGATGCGTTTAATTGTTTCATCGATCTTCTGGGTCCATTCTATTGACCTATCGAAGCTTAAAAATTGCAAATAATACGTTGTAGTGCACGAAAATGAGAATATTGGCCCTTGAGAATGAACTTCCTGGATGAATATACTCTTTTCTATTGACTTGTGGATGACATCAAACTTTTGAATTGCTTGCAGCTTTTTACTATATTTTTGTCTTGAATTTGGATTTATTTTATTATTGACCCTCAACTTCCGTTTCTCTTGAGATAGATGTTAAGGAAGTTCGTGGGGTTGGGCTTCAGGTCTCTAAGCTTGAGGGTGCAGATCCTTCTAATAAAGGTAGTTTACTGAAACTTTAGGGTTCACTATGACTTGTCTATATATATACATATTAAAGAAGTTGATTTAATTCCAAAACATCGTTGTCTATCCTCATTCATTGATACTTGTTCCCTTGACTTTCAAGGTTCAAGGACTCTGACATCATGGCTCACCTCTGCGTCTGCCGCTGTCCAAACAGAAAAAGATAATGTTTTTGCTGCAGAAATTAGGGAAAACTCAGGTAATAAATGCTCTGTTACTCCACACTATGTTTAATGCTTTACGAGTGATGCCCAGAAAGAAACACTTGTATTATATTTGTTTTAAAAACATTCCCGACGTCTGTAAGAAGAAAGATCTTGACCCAGATTTGGTTTTGTTTTTCGTTCCTTTTTTGTTGGTTTGGGCTGTGGAGATAGCAGACGTCTTGGTTAAGTTTTTAGCTGTGAAAAACTGCTTCTTTAATTACTGTCTTGTGGCAGATTGTAAGAGGCGTGATACTGGTGGAGTTTCTAGACTCAGAGAATCTAATTCAGCAGAACCTTCAGTTCAGTCAGGTGATACAAATTCATCCTTACCGCCCATGTGTCACCTTGACATGGAAGTTCTAGAGAACCTCCCTCCAGAGCTCCTTTCAGAATTAGATGGAACCTACGGCGGGAAGTTGTATGAGTTAATTGAGAAAAAACGAGGCAAAAGAAAAATCAACAGCAATTCTGCACACGTCTCCTTAGATGGTGAGTTTTGTTGTTTATGTGCATTAGGATCTTGATGAAAAGACTGTATATTTTTCCCTAGAGCAGTGCACTGATTATTTATGTTTCCTTCCCATAGGTCCTGCAGGCAATAAGGGTTCGAAATCGTACCCAGTTAAGATACACGGCTTAGGAACATCTGGAGAAAAGGTAAAGCTTTTGCTATCTTTCTTCTCAAAGTGAATAAATATTCTCACATATGTTTGACTATTGTCAACAATCTAGCACTATACTGAAAAGTGGGTCAAGTGAAATGTGCAAAAAATATTGACCTTTAAACAATTTTCTGTATATTCCTCGAAATCAGGAACATGAAGAACCTTATGTACAGCATCCTTCCATTGCAACAAGACCGTCTAGTGAGCGTACCATCGAAATGACTGATTGGATGCCTTCATCCCTAAGTCAAGTCGACATCTCTGTGTTACAAGAATTACCTGAAGAGTTGAGAGCTGATGTATTAGGAGCATTTCCTACCCACATGACAAAAAAGTCATCATCAGATGCTCCCATTGAGACTTGTAAGAAACAAGATAAAGTGCCAACAGATAAAAATGACACCGAGAATGAGATTGGATCCTCAGGTAGCTCTATCTGGTTTGGGAATCCTCCTTTGTGGGTAGAGAATTTCAAAGTTAGCGGTAATTGTACTTTGGAAAAACTTTCAGAGATATACTGCAAGGTGGCTCAGTCAAGGCCTGTGTTATCCACGGTCCTGCAACATGCCATTTCAGAAGTCGGGAGTTTTCATGATGCAAGTGCCAATGATTTGGAGAAAACTGTTTATGATGTGTGTGAATTTCTTAAACAGTACATTAAGCTCAAGGTAGAAGGTGATATTGAGGAGATATATCTCTGCTTCCGGCTTCTGAAAAGGTATGAAATCTATTGACGATAGACATTGCAGAGATCTTTCTTACACCTGTTATTAATCATCGATATGCCATTCCATCTTGGATATTTGACTATAATGATTCGATTCAAAGATTTCTTTTATTCTTCATGTTAGATTATTACCATTTTTGGTGATGATTATACTTTACTTTCAGATTAGGAGCGAGGAGCCAACTCTTCCTCCAAGTCTACAAGATTTTGTCTCCCTTTATTCAGGTCAGTGCAAATTTTCCATCTGCATCATAAACTGAGTCATTTGTGAATATCGAAAACTGGCAAAGCAATAAGACTTGATTTTTTACATAGGCCTTGAGTAGTGAACACTATGGAGGAACCTTGAGCATACCTTGAAAGGTCTTTTTTACTGAAAGCAATCACATGCGTCGAATTGCTCTTTAGCTCGATGCAACAGAAGAATGCTTACTTGCAGGTACATTCGCTATTTTGGTCGCCCCTGTTTATCCGTTAAGTTTCATTTGCTGCCGTCCTTGCCAGCCAAGAAATCTATATATGAATAGAAACTAAACTTGCGATTTGGACCTTGCAAAAGAATGTGGATCCTCAAGGGCACGTGGCTAGTGCACATGAAGCAGCTTAAGAAATCATACTTGGGAGGATCCATTGTGGCACTCCAAGGTTAGAAGATTGCTGCAGTCACCCATTGTGGCACAATGAGTGAATGAGATATGGAAGTGATGCAGACCTTAAAGAACAGAGCCAATTAGTAGCCACTAGTTTCCTTTTTCTGTTCATATGAGTGTGTATATTGAAGAAACAAACACTTCAGTGTATTTAATAGCACAATTTACATACAAGTATAGTGTTGTCATGTTTTGTTGTTTTTTTCTTGTGTAAATTGACAACACTCCTTTCTATATTTGTAGGTTTATATATATAATAAACTAAAGTTTTTAGAGTTAACGATCTTTGCTTCTAGGTTTTAGTTTACATTAGGGTTCAGTAAATAGGTTTTTTCCCCTAGGTTAGTAGATAGGTTGCATAATACTTATACACACTTAGGTGCGTCATACTTTATGCACACTTACGATTGAAGTTTAGCTTTAACACACGATGATATATAAAAAAAGAAATCAAAACTATTGTGTTCTGAAATTCCTTATCAATATGATTTTGATTTTGATTTTGGTCTAGCATTAATTGATTTAAATGTAATACTAACAAAAAAATGTATACGTTGTAAACATACAATGATGGCTCGATTTTAAAATCTATGCCAAAGTCTGTGACTAGAAACTTCAGAACAGGCTTTGAAGGTTGAATTATTCTCTTCTTAATTACTAATGATTTTACAGAAGGAAACTCCTAATAATATGAAATCAATGACTAGCTAGTAACGTCTTTTCCAAAATTAAATCCAATTTTTCTCTCTCAAATTATTTGCATTCAAACTCTTTAATTAAATGTAAAACAATGAGCCATTTAATTCTCTTTAATTATCGCATAATAAGGAATTTAAATAAATAAAAAAGCTTATGACCTTAAAACGGTAAAGTGTTTTTTGTCTTTTGAATATCTGTAACAACAAAATCTCAACTTCAAACGTATATCGTTATCTTAACCCCCACGATTTTCTCACAAAAGAATCTTGAAAACATTTTCTTATATGCAACACAAAACCCTTCAGAGGCAGCTTCTGAATCACAGCAAAACACAAACAACAATGGCAGAAAACGACTTCTCACTTAAAGAGACATGTCCGAAAATCGGCGGCGGAAGATCAATTCCCGGCGGCGAAATGCTGACGTCATCATTCGATCTCGTGGAGCGAATGACATTTCTCTACATTCGGATCCTCAAAGCTCGAGCTTTACCTTCCAACGACTCATTCATCCAAGTCACTATCGGAAGCCTCAAAGGAAGAACGAAACACAGCACAAACCCTTGCCCCAACCCGGAGTTTCACGAAGTGTTCGCCTTTAATAGCGATCGTCTCCAAGGGAATGTCTTGGAAGTGGCTGTGAAGGCCAACGAAGAACAGGTTATTGGTAAGTGTAAGTTCGAAGTGGCTGAGATTCCGACACGTGTGCCTCCGGACAGTCCACTGGCTCCTCAATGGTATAGACTAGAAGATACCAATGGGAACAAGTTTGGAGGAGAGGTTATGTTGTCTGTATGGATGGGGACACAAGCCGATGAAGTATTCCCTGAAGCTTGGCATTCGGATTCCGTCACCGTGAACGGAGAAAATGCGGTGATCGCGAGGTCTAAAGTGTATCTATCACCAAGGCTATGGTATTTGCGAGTGAATGTCATCGAAGCTCAAGATTTGGTTCCGTTGCAAGGAAACAGAACCAATCCGGAGATTTTAGTAAAAGGGTTTTTAGGGAACGTTATTGTGAGGAGTCGGGTATCTCAGACTCGAACCATGAGTCCAGTTTGGAACGAGGATATGATGTTTGTCGCGGTCGAGCCGTTTGAAGACAGTTTGATACTTAGCTTGGAGGAAAAGGTAGGTGAAAAGGAAGAGTGTTTAGGGAAATGTGAGATAAAGTTATCTCAGGTTGAGAGAAGGGTAAGGCCGGGATCTGTACCGGCTATGTGGTACAATCTCGAGCGCGTAGGGAACTCTGGGGGATTCGCGGGTAGGATTCATTTGCGGGTTTCGTTGGACGGAGGTTACCATGTGCTTGACGAGTCGATTCAATATAGCAGTGATTACAGAGCTTCTGCTAAACTTCTATGGAAACCAGCTATTGGTGTGTTGGAGCTTGGAGTCATCAGTGCGTCCGGTTTGATGCCAATGAAGTCACGAGACGGCCGAGGAACGACTGATGCGTATTGTGTGGCGAAATACGGGCAAAAATGGGTGAGAACGAGGACTATTGTGGATACCTTTAGCCCGAAATGGAACGAGCAGTATACTTGGGAGGTTTATGATCCTTACACCGTTATCACCATTGGGGTTTTCGACAATATGCATTTTCTAGTACCTGGAAACGCGAACGGTCCGAAAGATTCGAGAATTGGGAAGATCAGGATCCGTTTGTCGACACTTGAAACTGAGAGGATCTACACGCATTCGTATCCGCTCATTGTTTTGAAACCAGACGGTGTGAAGAAAATGGGAGAGGTTCAGCTCGCGGTTCGTTTCTCATGTACTTCAACGATCGATATGCTTCAGAAATACTCAGAGCCGTTACTACCTGAGATGCATTACTTAACTCCATTGTCAATCTACCAGCTAGACAGTCTTAGGCACCAAGCAACTCATATACTATGTATGAAGCTAGGCCGGACCGAGCCGCCTCTAGGAAGAGATGTGATTGAGTATATGCTCGATTTCGGATCTAACATTTGGAGTATAAGAAGAGGAAGAGCAAATTTCGAACGGCTTGTGACATTCTTCACTGCGTTTTTTGATTTTTGGATTTGGTTTGATTCGGTTTGCAAATGGAAGAGTCCGGTAACAACGATTCTCGCACATTTTATCTTCTTGTTCATTGTGTTTCTCCCTACGTATTGCGTCACCTCTATGCTATTGTACTGCTCTGTGATCGGGTTTTATCGGTATCATTTGAGACCGAGACATCCTCCTCACATGGATATAAAGCTGTCTAAAGCGGATTCGGCTTTACCTGATGAGCTAGATGAGGAATTTGATGGTTTCCCGAGTGCAAAACCTGCGGATTTGGTGATGAAAAGGTATGATAGGTTAAGAGGAATCGCCGGGAGGATGATGATGGTATTAGGTGATTTGGCTACACAAGGAGAGAGAGTGAAGAATCTGTTGAGTTGGAGAGATCCTAGGGCAACATTCCTGTTTTCAATGTTCTGTTTGGTTGCTTGTGGAGTAATCTTCTTAGTCTCCATGAAACTGCTCATGACTTTGCTTGCGTTCTACGTCATGAGACACCCTAGGCTTAGGGTTTTCGATATTCCTTCTGTTCCTCAAAACTTCTTCAGAAGATTGCCTTCAAGAGCTGATAGTATGTTGTGATTTTCCTTCTTATTCTTCTTCTTGTATCTCTTTTAAATTCTACACATTCCTTCATTTTTATACATTTTGTTATATAATCTTTATTTCAAATGGATTACTTTTCTTTTTAAAGTGCCTCGAATTTACCGAAGCAAATCGTAAAAGCGGTGTCGTATCATCAGAGCCCACGTAAGTTCGGCCCAATAAGTATTATAACTTAGGCGAAAAATTGATAATTCTGAAATTATGTGACCTTTTTTAAACATTTCGAAAATGTAAGGGGCTAAGAGTAAATACTAAAACCACAGGAAAAGCCCTTAACCCCATCCATCTTTTGTGTAGCTGAAGAAAGTCACCGGCCGGAGTTTTCTTTTCTTAAATCTCCGGCAACAACAACAGCCATGCTCTCCCACCGTCTCCGGCGAGTTCTTATCGCCTTACCTTCCTACTTCCAACGACCCTTCACTCCAACTCGTGCTTCCCATCTCCCTACCGTATCCTCTCTGTTTCCACAAACTTTGGTGAAGCACTCGACGGGATTTGGTCTATCTCCTTCGGCGAGGTTCTTCTCTAAGACTCAATATCAGTTCGACCCTTACACTGGAGAAGACTCGTTCACGCCAGATAACGAAGGATGCGACTTTAACCATTGGCTAATCACAATGGAGTTCCCAAAGGAGAATCCTCCGTCAAGAGAAGAAATGGTTTCGACCTTTGAGCAAACCTGCGCTAAAGGGCTTGGCTTAAGGTTCGAATTTGTTAGTTTCATTGCAAAAGGTTTCTGCTTTTTTTTTTTAATTTCGAAATAAAGTTTCAATTTTTGAAAAATGTTTGTAAAGTTGATTGCTTTGTGATTTTTGCTGGTTCAGTTTGGAAGAAGCTAAGAAGAGAATGTATGCTATTTGCACAACTAGTTATCAAGGTTTTCAAGCAACTATGAGTATTGGAGAAGTTGAAAGTTTTAGAGGTGTGTATGATTAGAGAAGTGTTTGTTTTGATTTGGTGAATGGATTTGATGTTGGTTTTGTTGACAGTCTGGTGTTTTGTGGAACAGATTTGCCTGGGGTTCAGTATATAATTCCGGATTCTTATGTTGATGTAGAGAACAAGGTGTATGGAGGTAAGTAGTTTTAGTTTCTAAAGTCTTATCTCATTGTGGACAGTTTCTTTATAAGTAAGTTGTGTTTTAGATTTTGTTTGTATCATTTTCAGGAGACAAATACGAGAATGGTGTGATTACACCTGGGCCAATTCCGGTCCCAACTAGAGAAGGATTTGATTCTCTAGAGAAAGAGAGTACGTTGGAGCAAGAGCAAGCTCAAAAAGCTCAAACGCAGTCAGATCAGGATCTAACCTCAGAACAAGTGCAAGGTCAAGGAAGTCAGACGCCTCCAGAGCAGATGAGTTTCATGCAAAACCGAGGGACTCTGGCTCCAATACAAGAGCAAGATCAAGAAAGTCGAATGCCAACCCCAAGACAAGGGAGAGGTAGAGGTCAAGGGCCAACCTCAAGACACGGGCTTGGGCAAGGAATCCAAATGCCTTCATTTCGAGGGAGTTTCATTCGAGATCAAGGAACTGCTACCTTAGGACAAAGGCAGGTTCAAGGAAATCAAATACCTTCATTTCAAGGGAGTTTGAAGCAAGGCCAAGGAACTCCGTCTGCAGAACAAGGGCAAGGTCATGGAAGTCAAATACCTTCATTTCAACGAGGTTACAACAAAGGCCAGGGAACACCAATCCATGGACAAGGACAAGCTCTAGGAAGTCAAATACCCTCCTATCAGATGGGTTACAGCCAAGTACAGGGAGCTCAGACGCCTCCATGCCAAGGATCACCAAGCAGTTACGGACAAGGAGCAGTGGCAAACAACAACCAAGGATCACCACAAGGAAACTTTATCCAAGGAACGCAAGAAATTTACAACCAAGGGCCACCACAAGGAAACTTTATCCAAGGGACACAGGAAAATTACAACCAAATGGGCATAGGGAATAACACTCCGCAGAATAGTGGAAACTACGGTCCTGCACAAGAAGCAGGAAGTCCAGGATTTGGACACGGGAAAGGTCCAGGAGGTCAGTTATTGTCTCCGTATCAGGGGAGTTACAACCAAGACCAGGGAACTCCAGTGCTAGGGCAAGGTCAAGGAGGTCAAATACCTTCATATCAGATGGGTTACAGCCAAGGTCATGGAGCTCCGGTGCCTCCATACCAAGTAAACTACAACCAAGGAACACCAGGCGGTTATGGTCAATGGGCATATGTGAACCACAACCAAGGGCCACCCCATGGTAACTTTCTCCAAGGACCACAACAAAATTACAACCAAGGAGGTCAATGGAATTTCAGTCCACCGAATGGTGGAAACTATGGTCCTCCACAGTTTGGAAATCAAATGCCTCAATATCAGTTGGGTTACAATCAAGGACAAGGAGCTCCATTCCCTGGACAATGGCAATGTCAAGGATGTGGAATGATTTCATATCAGGGGAGTTATAATCAAGGTCAAGGAACTCCGAATCCTGGACAATGGCAAGGTCAAGGATGTGCAATGCCTTCTTCTTATCAGGCGAGTTATAGCCATAGCCAAGGAGCACCGGTGCCTCCCCACCAAGGAAACTACAACAATGGAATACCCAGAAATTACGGTCAAGGGACATCTGCAAACTTCAACCAAGGAATTCCAGTGAACTATAACCAAATTGGGCAAAGGAATCTGCAAAGTGGTGGAAGCTATGTTCATACACATGGATCAGCAGGGTTTCCTGGACAAGGACAGGAGAATCAGAGAAATGTAGCAGGTGGTTGGAGCAACAACAACAATCCTGCAGACCCGAGTGAAACCGACAAAGTAAGTTTTTGAACATAAGCGTTTACGCAGATTTCTTGTTCTAAAACTCCATAAAGCCAGAATTCTCCAGCTCTCAATTATTGTTCTGTATATATGTTAATTAAATGGAGCCTTTGTTTCAGATTCCACATTGAATAAGCTCTGAGCAGAGGAATGAAGAAATCATGAAACTTGCAGGCGATCACAAACCCTTCTGATTAGGGGTGCGATCAAGGAGAATTTTTTTTCAACAACTTATTACATTGGTATATGCAGGCTGGTCCTAGGCTCGGCGGGTCTGCTCGCGGTTATAGCTATCATTGCTGACTTTTGCGGGCCGAGTAAAAAAAACTCATGTTCACAACCCAACCAGCATTACTTGCCGTTAATAATAAACACCACAGTTCATAAACCCGTGATGTACGTAGAAAAGACGTAAAGACTAGTGACATATTTTTTTGTTCTTTTATACAGTTGACTACTTGACTCGATATTCGAAAAGTCTTGCAGGTGGTTGTATTTTCGTCCTTTAAGTTGCATTATCATCACAAGGCAAAGGCATTTTGATCATTTATCCGTCCTTTGTATTCCTTTCCAGAAAAATATGAGAAGCATGAGACTCTTTCTTTTTCTTGCTTGCATTGCTCTCATGTTATTTACAGACGAAAGATGAATGTTATGCTACGAGCTTTTATTAATTTGGAATATTTATTGGCTTTCATTACTTCAGTTGTTTGTGTAGTTTCATCAATGTCATGTCGTTATGGTGCTTATGATGAATGTCATATTGATAAGTATTCTCCTAGGAAAGTACTGACTCATCCTTACAGGGAAATAAGTGAGTAACATTAAGAATGTGAAGCCACAAAATCGTCTGCTGCATGATCTCCTTGCTTAAAGTATACGTTTAGGCCTGAGATTTGAGAACGCTTGGTTATATAAAGCCTTTTCCGTTTTCTTGCCAATATGTACTTCATTTTACTTGGTGAATTATATTACACGTAGATATTGGAGACATAATCCTACAGGGGAGAATTTCTCACAGTTAATTGTTTTCCATTCGTGCAGACCAATCGTTTCTTAATCTTAGTTGTTTCTCTTTAGATCAAAGTATCATGTCAGAATCATCCGTGGCACTTTCTTGCTAGATTCGATTGCTTAACACTCACTCTAGTCTTAAAAATTTTAGAGAGGCTAAAACTCACAGTTACATAAATTCCATAAAGAAGAGAATTCTACAGCTGTGAATTATTGTTCTGTAGTAGTATACTTATTATATGACCCGACCAGAATAATTAATAAAGGAATCTCGAAACTTGTAGCTTCTTCAGAAAACTTGAAATAAATATTACACTATTGAGCCATATCTTAACAGATGACTCCACAAAGAAAAGCATCCTCCAGCTCTCAATTATCGTTACTTTGTTTTTCAGATTCCAGACTGAATACTACCCGACAAGAGGAATTAACGGAGTTTTGAAACCTGTAGCTTCTAAAGAAAAGTATTTCGTTTTGTTGTTTCACACAAAAGTCGAAGGCTGGGACAAATAACTCCATTAAGATTACTTACTTTAGTATAAATGATGCTCTGTTTTAGTGATCTCATTCAAAGCTTGTGAAGTTCCCAAGAGTCTTGTAGTCTAGTGGTACTCTTTTCTTTATGTTTGGGAGGCGCTACGTTCAAGTCCTTCTGGTAGGAAAAATACTTTATTTGGAAATTCTTGGCTTTCAAGATTAAGTTGTTTTTGTGCTTTCATCAATGAATTTGATGTTGATATTCATCCTTGTTTGGCTTTAGTAATTCAGTTGTTTGTGTGTGCTTTCATCAATGTCATGTTGATCAGCGTTCTCCTGGGGAAAATAACGGCTCATGAGGGAACTAAGTGAGTTAGAGTTAGAGCATAAGCAGGCTTGAAAGAAGAATGAATTTTGGCATCATGATCTTTTGATTCTCTCTGGGGTTTGTGATTATCAGGGGACGGACGAAGGAGGTGATAATCTAGAAAAGAGGATTGATAGGAGGGCTTTTTTTTAGCTCAACCAAGTACTATATGCTTGAGACTCTAGATCCCTTGTGGTTTTCTTACACACTGGAACAAAATAAAAATACAACAACTCGTTCAAGAATCACATCACTGATGTTATACAAAATATTTCTTCCGGGTAAAATTTCTCATAACAAAATATTGGACAGAGCAATGTCTGACTAATCAATAAAACTTCAATATACTATTTCTCAGTTCTTACAACATGGTAATGACCATCGAGCAATTGCTTGGCTCTCTAGTGAAAATACCCCATATTTGAAATAAAAAAAAAAACATTTTACAGAGCAAACTAGCTTTCTGGAGAACTATTTTGTTAGAACAGCGCTTCTTACAATAGGAACAAATAGGTCTAGACATGTGATGATTGTTGGACAGAACACTAACCTTTGTATTGCTTGTGATGAACCACGATGATCCGGGTTTCATGTATAATTCCTCCCCAAACAAACATTTAATGTGTAGGCTGACACAACAGTATTCAACACACATATAAAACCATTTTTCTGGATTTACTTTTCTTTCGCAAGCTTCACACCACTGTATCATGGTAGTAGTTTCATTCCCGTAAGAAAGACTGAGCAAATGATAATCATGCTTATACCTCACTTTATGAGGTAAAGTAGCGCATTTGAAACACAAAACAAAGTCACACTGGCACTCAATGCAATTGAATGTCTCATTTGACATAAAAGGACTCATCTTTTTGCAAACACGGCATTTTCTTCCTTCTTCTGGTTTGGATGTTAGGAACAAAGGATGTGTATGACTTTCATGGATTAAGGGTTCAGATATTGTGGCGCACTGCACATGTAACTTAAAAGAACATTCTTCTTTACCACACTTATAGAAGAACAATGTGCACCTCCAGTTACACGCTGGACATGTATCCTTTAGATAGGCTATAACACCATCATATCTTATCACCAGAATGAGTAGATGTGGATATATTCGGTTATGTATTTTGCGAGAAAAATTTGCACATGTCTCGTGTAGAGTGAACTCACATTGCCTACAAGAGTAGAATATACCGAAATAGATTTGCATGACGGATACTTGACATATCTTATTCTAGTCGTAATCTCTGCTTGTGTTCATTAAATCGCAAATGATGATGCTGATGACTGAAATGATGTATAATTCCATCACTTATCCTCGCAAATGGCTCAACTACTGTTTCTTCCATTTCTTCGGGCTCTTTCTCAAGTCGCAAATGATGATGCTGATGACTGAAATTTTCCTTGTATCAATCTTACTTGTACTTGAGGGTATAAGGAAATAAGCTTTTTCAACTCTGAATTCATATATACGACGAAGAGGATTATTTAAACAGATGAATAACAGGAGCTCAGGCGCAGGCTTAAGTTGCAATGCTTGACTAATGAGTAACAAGAACCCCAAATCCGAATCTACAGAGTTGCCGAGAGAGTGTTGAGAAAGGAGTGATATGAGCTGCGACAAAGGCTTCGGATGGGAATCCAAATCCATAGACTTGAAGAGATTGTCTGAGTAACTAGTGACATGAGCTCCGACTCTGGCTTCGGCTGCGAATTCAAATCCATTGAGCTGACGAGAAGGGTTATTTGAATAACCAGTGATATGATCTTTGACTCGTACTCCGGTTCCAAATCGTGTAACACAAGCTGATAGAAGTCGTCGAGACATATTAGTTGAGAAATGAGTGAAATGAGCTTTGTCTCCTGCTCTGAATCCATAAAGTTGCTGGGGTAGAGATTATACGAGTGATGAGTGATATTAGAGAGATTCTGAGTATTTATTCAACTGCTCTCTATTTGGTATGTTTCTGAATGCTAATTGTAAGCCATTTTAGATGGACAAGAAATGGTTGAAGAAACTTTAGCGGAGCCTGAGTCAATGCTTTTTTCTGTTCTGTCTGAATAAAATTAGAATTAAATGCTCCCGACGAGTGTGGCTTGCTTGTAGATGTATAACCATGTCCCACTTTTTCAAATTTCTGTAATGTTGTTGTAATGTTGTTATAACCATGGAATTGTTGGTTAACTAAATATGATATGCAATATGAGAGAAATCAAACTACCATGTTATTGAGTGATTTTTATACACATCACTCAATATTAAGATCATTTGTCCTTTAAAACTATACTTTATATTAAAATAAAAGAAATCAAGCAAATTTAATCAATGATGTCGCATAATATATTAATCGATATGAAACAAATATTAAAAAATGAAAAAAAATTATTAGGATTGCTAAATATTTTTTATTTTTTTTTCACCAATAGAAAAGTAAGAAAATAAAAAAACAAAAACACAAAACAAAAAAACATAAAACCTAATGGTTTAGTGGTTTATAAAGGAATTGGTTACTGAATGAATTTTTCCATATTTCACACTATCAAATATAATTAAAACTGAATTTGGTTATTTTTTTTTATAATTTACACCAATCCTTATAATTACATAATAATATAATATTTTATTTCATAAATAAATTTGTGAATTAATTTATCTCACACAATGCACGAATGGGACCTCTTTTAGTAAAAATAAAAACATTACTTTTAATTTTATAAGATTCATATTCCATTTATAGCAAGTAAACGAATTTGCATAGTATTTTCAGGAAGTGAATGGATTGATATAGCAATAGCAAAATCCTTTCTCAGATGGCGGACATCTTCCATCCCGAAATTGTTCGTCTTTTATGCACGAAGTTTTATATAATTCGATACCATTAGGTTTATTACAAGTTCCAGATAGCACAGTTTTGCTTGGAAAGCCCTTATTGCATCATTCAATCGTACGAGCTGAACGAGCTTCTCCAGCAATTCATAATAGAGATAAAAGACCAACGAAAAAAAATATTTTTAGAAAATTCACAAATCATATGATTTTTGACTTTTTCTGTACATGATTTTTTTTTTTTTTTTTGCATTTACTAGTAAAATAAATCATTTAAATTCTTTTTAGATTTATTCATTTATAGAAAATAAAATAAATTTTCAATTAAAATTCCAAATGCAACAAAAATATTTTCAATTTTAAGTTAATTTTTTTAGCTATTAGAATTTTTTTTTAAAATTCTGAAACAATACAATAAACATGAAAAAGTAAAAAAAAAATATTAATTAATGTGAGAATGTAATTTTTAAAAACTTATATATCTCAAAAATATAAATTTTTTTATTTGTAGAGCTTTAATTAATTTTATTTTAATAGTTAATCTCTCTTGTAAGGCTTAACATAGCAATAGATGTGGCTTCTGTTTTGGATTACCTTCATGTTCATTGCCATGAAACTATAGCTCATTGCGATCTTAAGCCAAGTAACATCCTTTTAGACGACGATCTGACTGCCCATGTTAGTGACTTTGGTCTGGTTCGGATTCTCCTCAAGTTCGACCAGGAATACTTTCACAAATCAACTTAGCTCGGCTGGAGTACGAGGAACTATCGGCTATGCAGCACTAAGTAAAACTATCAGAGACGTATAATTTTTAAATTATGAAATTAGTATATATATTCTTTTATTTCTTTAGTTTTGTTTCTGTCAATTAATGGTGCAGAACATGGAACGGGAGGGCAGATATCAACACATGGTGTTGTGTATAGCTTTGGGATTCTCCTTTTGGAAATGTTCAGTGGAAAACGACCAACCAATGAGTTGTTCTAGAGAAACTTTACCCTCCATAGCTACATTAAATATGCATTGCCGGAGCAAGTGCTGGATGTCGTGAACGAATTGATTCTTCACAACGGCCTTAGAATAGGCTTCCCTATTGCTGAGTGCTTGACACTGGTTTTGGAGTTGGGACTTAGGTGTCGTGAAGAGTCTCCAATGAACCGGTGGGCAATGACTGAGGCTGTAAAAGAATTAATCTCAATCAGAGAGAGGTTCTCCAGATCCAGAAGAAGATCTAGGGATTGTAGTGTTTGTGCTTCCTTCTACAAACTTGAAGAGACTTATTGCTATATATATCATCTTCTCCGTATAAAACTCAAGAACTAATATATGAACACAAGTTTAATAAAGTCTGGCTCTCTTTATTAATGATCTTAGAAAACTGACTTAAAACTAAGATTCCCAACAACAGAACTCTCAAACTCAAAAGCTCTCTTGAACACAATAATATATCTCTCAAAACTCTCTAATTTGCCGCAGCTAGATAGACCTCAATATATAGTTACAGACTTTTCTTTTCTCATCAATCCTAATCCTAATATGTTTAGCTAGCTTATGAACCTAAAGCTTTGTCCTTATCTCTTTAGGATTGCAGGTTTTGTTCAAGTCTAATCCAACATTCTCCTCCTTAGGCTTGAACTTGTCTTCTACATCATGAACTCCAATAACCTCACGCATCTCCTTGAACTTGATTCGTCCTAGTGCCTTTGTGAGAATATCTGCTTTTTGTTCATCTCCCGGGACATGCTCCACATCTATGCATCCACTTTCTACACACTCTCTAATAAAATGATAGCGCCTATGGATGTGTTTACTCCTACCATGAAAGACTGGATTCTTAGTAAGAGCTATTGCAGACTGATTGTCAAGTCTTAATGTCACTTTCTCGCATGCTTCTCCCGTGATCTCACACAAAAGTTCCTGCAACCAGATAGCTTGTTTTGCCGCCTCTGTTCCGGCCATAAACTCTGCTTCACAAGACGATAGAGCAACAACATCCTATTTTTGTGAACACCAACTGATTGGACCTTCCCCTAGATAAAAAAATATGCCCTGAGGTACTCTTTCCATCATTGGGATCAACATTATAGCTGCTGTCACTATATCCTATAATCTTTGGCACCTCTGATATCTTATAAACTAATCCAAGTGTTGTTTTTCCTTTCAAATATCTAAGACATTGTTTCATTGCCACTCCATGAGACTCTCTCGGACTCTGCATATATCTTGAAAGAACCCCAACACAATAGGAAAGATCAGGTCGCGTATGTAACAGATAACGGAGACATCCCACATTCCTTCTGTATGTTGTTGCGTCAATTTCCTTTTCCTTCTCAGCTTTGCACATATTCAGACCAACCTTCATCGGTGTATGAACAGGATTGCATTCACTCATCTTTGCTTCTTCTAATATTTTCTTTGTGTATCGCGCTTGACTCAAGGTTATACCTTCTTGATTTTGTATTACCTCAATTCCTAGATAATACGTAAGTCTCCCAAGGTCACTCATTTCAAAATTCGAAGCCATCTCCTCCTTAAATTCCTATATAACTTTCAAGCTCGTACCTGTGACAAAAAGATCGTCCACATAAACACCAATGACCAATAGATCTTTGTTTAGTTCCTTTCGATATACAGATGGTTCTTTCGAGCACTTGACAAAACGAAGCTCTAAGAGGATTTGATTGAGCTTGTTATTCCATGCTCTGGGTGCTTGTCTCAATCCGTAAAGAGCTTTGTTTAATTTGTAGACTTTCTCTTCTTCACCTTGTTTCTCGAAGCCTTCTGGTTGATCAACATAGACAGTCTCTTCTAGTTCTCCATGGAGAAAAGCTGTTTTTACATCAAGATGATGTATCTCCCATCCTCGTGCTGCAGCAAGATCCATTAATAGGCGAATGGTTTCAATTCGGGCAACAGGGGCAAACACTTCTTCGAAGTCCACTCCATATTCTTGCACATACCCTTTTGCCACTAACCTTGCTTTGTACTTATTGATGCTACCATCTGAATTTCTCTTGAGTTTGAACACCCATTTGAGTCCAATTGGTTTTACGCCAATCGGCAAATCCACTAAGTCCCATGTTTTTAGCTTCTCGATCGAGTTAATTTCTTCTTTACACGCAAGAGTCCATTCTTTCGAGTTCTTGGCTTCACTGAAATTTCTTGGCTCATGATTGATGCTCAGTAATAACATCTCACCTTCTTCTTCGGCCATTAGAACATAATCTTCAAAGTACTTAGGCAGCTGTGTTTGTCTTTGTGATCTTCGTGGTTCTATCGGAGAGGAGGCTGTCTCTGTGTCAGTAGAGATCTGTTCTTGGTTTTCTCCTCTAGTTTCGCCTTCTTCCTCTATATTCTGCAGACCTTCTGCTGGTTGTCTACTCTCGTTGTTTTCTTCTCCTAGCCCATGATTTCCAAAACCACCAAGAGTAATGGTGAAACTGTTTTCTTCAGAATTGATTTCTTTCCAGTTCCATCCTTTTGTCTCATCGAATACCACATTTCTACTCACAATAATTTTCCTTCCTTGTGGATCAAGAAGTCGATAGGCTTTTGATCCTGGTTCAATTCCCAAGTGAACTAGTATCCGTGTTCTGTCATCAAGCTTTCGAAGATGAGGTGCATCAGTTTTTGCATAAGCTATGCAGCCAAAAATTCGAAGGTGGTCTATAGTTGGTCTTCTACCTCTGTAGTATTCATATGGTGTCTTATCTTTAAGAGCTCTTGTCCCTATCCGATTGATTAAGTAGGTTGAATGTCTTACTGCCTCTCCCCACAAGTAGTTTGGCATATGCATGTGTTTTAAGATGCTCCTTGTCATCTCCATTAAGGTTCTGTTTCTTCGTTCCACTACACCATTTTGTTGTGGTGTGTATGGAGCTGTGAGTTGCCTTTTAATTCCCATGTTCTCGCAAAAATCATTGAATTCAAGTGATACAAACTTTCCTCCTCTATCTGTCCTTAGGGTCTGTATTTTTTCTTCTGTTTCCTTTTCAGCTATGGCTTTGAAGTTTTTGAATTTCTGGAATGCTTCTCCTTTTTCTCGTAATAGAATAGTCCACATGTATCGTGAGAAGTCATCTATTATTACGAATACATATATGTTTCCTCCCCCCGTGTTGGGTGTGATTGGTCCACATAAGTCTGCGTGAACAAGCTCCAATTTTTTCTCTGCTCGAAAACTTGTACTTTGTGGAAAAACCTGTCTAGTCTGTTTTCCAAGTAAACATGAGCTACATATCTCCTTCTCAATCGATTTTTGAGTGACTCCGAGGACCAACTCCTTATCTATCATCGTTTTTAATGTTGTGAAGTTCACATGACCCAGTCTCGCATGAAGTTTATTTGATTCACTTAGCTTGGACAACAATAGGTGTGTATTCTCCTTAAGGCTCATCTGAACTTTGTACAGTCTATTCTTGGACCTTTTGGCTTTAGCGAGTAGCTTGCCTTTTCTGTCTTTCATCACCAGATAGCCTCCTTTTAGTCTAATGTCACAGCCTGCTTCAATGGCTTGCCCAAAACTGACAATGTTGCTTTTTAAGTTTGGTATATAATAGACATTAGTCATGGTTCTCGATCTTCCATTTATGTCTATAAACTCTATTGTACCTTTTCCTTCAATGTTGATGCGTGAATCGTCTCCAAATCTTACTTTTCCTGTGATAGTTGGGTCAAGAGAGGCAAAATACCTTTTGTCTCCGGTCATGTGGTTGCTTGCTCCATTGTCTAGGTACCATATGTCTTCTCCGTCAGTGTTTGCTTCAAACTTGCTAGGTAGACATTTCTTTTCATTCAAAAACACCACTTCTAGCATCATAAGGGAGTCTGCGTCTTCGGTGTCCTTCTCTTTCTCATGTTCTTGTGTCTCTTGAAGCTTCAGTAGTCTATCAGGACACAGAAACGCGTAGTGTCCATTCTTATCACATCTGAAACAAGTGATATATGTCATATCTCCTGTCCGTCCTCGTCCTCTTCCTCTGCCATAGAGTCTACCACGCCCCCGTCCTCTGTAACCTCCTCTGTAATTGCTGCCTATGTCTTGATTTGAGTGACCAAATTGAGAATCTGCATTGGTATACATCAATTTATGTTGATCCTCAAGTGGTTCCTCATCATCTTTTATCCTTTCTTCAAAGGCCTTTAGACGCCCAATTATTTCTTCAAAGCTTGTTGCATTGAGGTCTAAAACCTGTTCTAAAGTGGCTACTATGGTGATGTATTTTTTTCGAGGTAGACTCTTGAGGAACTTTTTGACAAGTTTGGGTTCATCAATAATAGCTCCAAGGGCAGCTGACTTCGAAGATATCTCAGACACTCTTCCCGAAAAATCATCAATTGATTCTGTGTCTTTCATCTTTAGTCTATCGAATTCTGTCATTAATGTTTGTAATCTTGCTTCCTTGACTCGTTCAGCTCCAACGAATCGTGTCTTGATAGCCATCCATAGTTTCTTGGCATCACTAATCTCTCCTACTTGCAGGGCGAGAGATTCCGGAATTGATTGAATGAGAAGTGTTGTTGCCATATCGTTCTTTTCTCCATCTGTTGCTACGGGTTCTTCTGCATCATTATCCCATACCTTATGGACTCTCAAGGCTGCTCTCATTCTTAAAGCCCAATATGTATAGTTTGTGTTGGTTAACGATGGAATCGAGATTGCAGAAGAAGATCCGCCTCCGCCTCCTTCTCTCGTGCTTTGTCCTGTTTTGACAACAGCCTTTTCTTCACTGGTGCTCATCTCCTATTTGATATTTTGTAGGCTCTGATACCAAATATAGAACTCAAGAACTAATATATGAACACAAGTTTAATAAAGTCTGGCTCTCTTTATTAATGATTTTAGAAAACTGACTCAAAACTAAGATTCCCAACAACAGAACTCTCAAACTCAAAAGCTCTCTTGAACACAATAATGTATCTCTCAAAACTCTCTAACTTGCCGCAGCTAGATAGACCTCAATATATAGTTACAGACTTTCCTTTTCTCATCAATCCTAATCCTAATATGTTTAGTTAGCTTATGAACCTAAAGCTTTGTCCTTATCTCTTTAGGATTGCAGGTTTTGTTCAAGTCTAATCCAACACTCCGTATCATGCTTGAATGTTTTGAACGAATGCTATGTCATTTGCAGACAAAGGGTGAATGTTGTGATACCAGTTTTGAAGTTTATAGGGCTTTCATAATTCAGTTGTGTTTGAAGCTAAACAAACGTGATGTTTGAGCGGAATCAAGGTCTGAATTTGAAAATTGTTTGTTTGGGATGATCATTTGGTTCTATTGTGTTGCTATATGAAAGTTGTATTCTTATCCTATTAATGAGATCTAGCTGAATTAGATAGTTCCATGTAATGGATGGTAAACTATTTTGGAGACGTTGTTGATCAAGTAGTTTCTGTTGTTCATGTTAAAGCAAATTATGACATTTAAGGATGTCTGATTCGATCGATACTAAGAACAGAGAATTTGGTTGTATTTGTGTTTATCAAAGTCTGTTAACAAGTTGTTAATATTGATTGTTGAATTGGAAAATATAAGGGTTTTGCGTTTCTTGCATATGAAGATCAAACAAGTAATATCACCTCAGTAAGCGCTTTAATCTTTTTTTTTGGGTCAAGAGCGCTTTAATCTTAATAGAAAAAATAATATACTAGATATGTTGTTACTTTTGATTCATATGGTGTGACCTTTGATGAATCTACTAATTCTACTTTAGATACATCTACCAAATCTAGTTTAGATACGTAGATATAAAGTCATACGCCCTTTTTACATAATGGGTGACCAGAATCAACATGGTATAAGTTTCAATAAGGCTGCAAAACGAACTTAGGTCATGACTGGTGTTTCTTGATTCGTCTTTAAAGGTGGTAACTTTGACAGTGCCCAAGATGGAGAATTATCCATCCACAGTGCTTCACCATTGTCCTTATGCTTGAAGTCAGGAGCTTTTGCATTTGTCTGCATGTGGTTAAAAAAAAACGTTATTGGGAGTCGAAATTAACACAAAGAAGGGAAATGGGAAGAGATGAGTAAGTATGCCACGAGCAAAGTGTTTGTTATTTATTACCTTTTTTGATCTATTGTCCCACCATTTGTCTGGATTCTGAACCAAGTCCTTCCAAAGCTCCTCTCCTACATATATCAAGTGACAGCTCGTTTTACAAAACGAGAGAGAGAGTAATAAAACGCCACCTAGCTGCCTAAGACTTAGTTGAATGAGAACTTACTTTTATCTTTTTTCAATGTTGGCTGCGAGACTGTATTGGCCATTAGAGGTTGTTCTTGATTTGTCTTTAGAGGTGGTAACTTTGGCAGAACCCAAGTAGGAGAGTCAGTAACCCATAGTGCTTCACCACTGTCTTTATGCTTGAAGTCAGGGGCCTTCGGGTTTGTCTACACTTGGTTCAAAAACATTATCAGTGAATATACTGTCTTCAAAGATAATCCCAAGCCCACTACGTACCTTGTTTGATCTCCTGTCCCACCAATTATCTGGATTCTGAACCAAATCCTTCCAAAATTCCTCTCCTACATCATGGGACGACATCATTTTAGAAAACGAGACAGTAACAAATGCCACATAGCTAAGACTTTGAGAAAAAAAGGAGAATTTTACTTTTAAGCTGTTTCTGTGTAGGCGTTGAGACAGTATTGGCCATTAGAGGTTGTTCTTGATTCTTCTTTAGAGGCGGTAATTTTGACAGTACCCAAGTAGGAGAGTCAGTCATCCACAGTGCGTCACCATTCTCTTTATGCTTGAAGTCAGGGGCTTTCGGGTTTGTCTACACGTGGTTCAATAACATTATTGGGAAAATACGAAAACGAACATGAGGAGAGATAGGGGCAGAGACTAGTGTCTTCAAATACATTACCTTTGTTGATCTGTTGTCATACCATTTGTCGGGGTTCTGAGCCAAGTCCTTCCAAGATTCCTCTCCTACATTTCAGGACAGATCGATTGAGGAAACAAGACAGTAACAAAATGCCACATACCTACATAATACTTCCTACAAAGGAAACTTACCTTTAAGTTGTTTCAGTTTTCCTTTAGGGGCAAAAACATCAAATTCAAGCTCATCGAGTTTTTGTAAAACCCAACCCGGAGCCTTGTTAAGCCAAAGAGAAACACTTCCTTCACCCTTACCCTTAAAGTCAGGATGTTTTGGTTTCACCTGCAGAGAAGGATATCGATCAACTAACATGACTGAGACAGAAATGAATCCAAATCAAAATGCGTTTACCAATCCGCTGGCTTTACTCCCACGACAATCCAACCACTCTTTAGGATTTTCAAGTAGGTGCTTCCAAGGATCAGAGGTCCCTTGATCCATGACTGTAACCTTCTTCTTAGATCTTGCTGAAAATTACATTATAATAAAAATTATAAAACTGTTAACCCGAACATACAATAAAAAGGAATCATGTTGACTAAAACAATGTATAAAAAGATAGAAACCTAGCTCATAAGAGAATTGATCAGGACCCACAAGTTGAAAGCAACAAAAGAGTATCCTAAGTTTAAGAAAATAGGTAGACAACAGAACCATAAGCACCATAAAAACAAAAAAAGGACGTGAAAAAACATACCAGGCTGCTTCTTGGTGCTGAATTCTTTTATTCCAGGTGGTGGGATGCTGATTTCTTCCATCTCAGGTGCGTTTACCAATCCATTGTCTTCACTCCCACGATAATCCAAATCCAAACACTCTCTAGGATTTTCAAGTAAATGCTTCCAATCATCAGAGGTTCCTTCATCCATGACCGTAAACTTCATGGATGTTGCTGAAAAAATACAATAAAAATCAAAACTCTTAACTCAAACATTGTATAAAAAAGATAGAATGCTACCTCATAAGATACTTGTACAGGGCACAGGTTATAATAATACACAACATGATAGAAAAAGAACATACAAGGCTGCATCTTGGTGTTGATTTCTTCTATCTCCGATCGTGGGATGCTCATTTCTTCTATTTCAGGTGGTGGGATCGTACCTTCAACGAAGTTAAGATTCTGAACCATAATCTGTTATAAATGTACAACCTTCATTTGTTATTATAACTCCAAAGAACTACACATATACATATAAGTACCGAGTTACATCAAATCACTAAAGTCTTTGTCTTTTAAAGATGACCTGAACATTGGATTGAGGATAAGTCACATCAGGAGGAGGTGAATCAATAAACAGCTTCCCGGAAATATGAATCCTATCATCTTTCTTTACATGGTGAGCTGCGATTTTAGCTAACTCACCTTCGAATATAATCGGAATCCTGTTATTAACAAAATAAAAATCTCAACTTTATGATTTTCTTCATCAAAGAATATATTATCAATACTCAATCAATGCTTAGTACCAGAAATCAGATGAAGCTAAACCGGAGCGTTGAGAGATAACCGTTCCTGCCCAAGACTTTCCGTCTGAATATGACTTAAATTGAACCGGTTGATCCACGAATCCGGTTAGGTTAACCCATTTCGCTATCTCTTGTTGGTACTCGATCATCGTCGGCCGAGCCAATTCCTCTATCTCCGCGGGGTTTTTTCCTCCGCCGTTGATTTTCCCGGTGGTGATTGTGGCTGTGTATAGCCGGATTTGCCGTGCGATTATCCATTTCTGAGTTGGGAGTTTCGATGCGCTCGAGTGGTAGAGTGAAGAGGGAACTACTCTTGTCAACGTTCGAGAGATCAAACTCATGGTTTCATACCAAACGGGGAAGAATCTGATTCCGTCTTCGAGTTTCGGTGAAACCCTAATTTTCCCCGCCAAAGGGGTTTTAGGGGAAAGCAAGTGTCCCACTGTCCACCACACACTGTCAAGCGAGTTTCGGAAAAATCACTCCAATTGTTTGGGTTTTAATAATTATTGATTATTTAATTCTAGTAGGCCTTAACTTTTGGATTTAGAGGCCCAGAAAGATGTATTGGGCCAGTTTCCGAGTTTTTGTTGGAGATTTCAGATTTTGTTTGGTCGAATCGATTTTGGTGTCATGTAGTTTTTATTTAGTAACGACTCGAGTCATGTAATTTTTTTATTTTTCTTCCAATTGTGTGACTTGCCAGCTTTAAAATAGTTTATACCGAATGTTTGTAAGTTCACAGTTTTAAGTAGAAAGAAACTAAATTAGGTTTTTTTTTAAATAGTTAAATGTGATACAATGTGCTTCCGAAATAAAGGAACCGAAAATGAAAGATAATGTACAAAACTATCATCAAATATAAACCTAAAATACATTTATGTTATCCAAATTTATATTATATTTCATATATAGTTGGACAAGCTTTGTTTTTTTGTTAAAAATTGAAAATAAATTTTTGTAATTACTTGTATATGACTCGACAATTAAATAGCAATATATACCTTGCAGACCAAAATTATGAAACCCACAAAATCTGTAACCTGTAAAGATTAAATGGAAATTTTTAAAATACTATTAGATCTCATCATTCTCAATCGAATATTTATTTTATGTATTTAAGAAAATTTAAATTATATAGTATTAATATTAAATTAAAGTTATCATTATATATGTATTTTATATTTTTTTTGAAAAATGTATTTTATATTTTCATATTAAAATAATGCAATAATATATCATATTTTCTAATTCTTCACAATCCTCTTTATCTTATTTCCAGTATATATATACTAAAAATGTATACACATCTACTTTGACAAAACAGAGATTAGGTAGAATTGTTTTTGGAACTATGTCGCAATCATCTTATACATATGGCTCACAGTAAGATTTGTGCAAGCTGAGAGAAAAACTAGAGATGTCGTTGAATATTACTACAACTTTTGTAGTATATAATATGGATTCTTACTCGTTACGCAAACAAAGTAACAAAGCGTTTCTATTTGCCTAGACGCGTAGAGGAACATTATCCGGAACCTTGCATGATGGATAGAGATTAAACATTAGTCTAAAACGTTTAACGTCCATTACAAGAAAATGAAAAGGAAAATAAGTATTTGGTTATATTATGTATTATTTAATTAATTGGTCCTCTCTTTCTACGGTTTAGGTTCCGTACATCGACTGGACGAGAAAATAGCATTTTATATACTATACAGTAAGACAGTAGCTATATATTGTAATTTAAGAACGTGACAAAAAAATTTGAAGCAAAATCAAAATAACATGAAAACGTTATGAGTATTATTCTTGATGTTATACCATTTACCCACTTATACATAGTTAACATAAAGATACTAACCCAAATACTCAATTATTTTTCAGAATTTATATGACGAAATTATAGTTGATTTTGTAACGTAGGCCAATCTTAGCTATAAAAGAAGCAAGTTCTTTTTTGAACTTTATAAAAGAAATAAGTTAAATTCTATTTAATTCTACATTCAAAATGTTTAACCCAAAACAAGATCAATCAAACGATAGTAAACATCTGTTCTTATAATGTGAAAAGGTCTCAAACAACAATAGATACCAAGTTGACTTATTAAATTCAATGTTCATATTCAATTTGGCCTAGATTTTGACCATAGGGTTTATAACATTTAACAAAACTTAAAAAGTGTATCTTTTTTTTGACCAAGACCTTTTCAATCACCTCAAAAGTTTGTTGGTTTATAAAATGTTAGCGAAAACGAATAATCTTGCCCATTGAGGAAATTTTTCGATCAATGGACTATTTTACTTTTATTTTTGTTTCTTTGGTGTTTTTACGTATAGCAAACCATGTGTGTGCGTTCCATAAGTAACATGAAATTAGTGGATCGTAAAAGTTTTACAATAAGTTCCATTATATGCGAGACGTAGTATGGCATTATCTATCTATCTTGCAATTTTGCTGCGAATAACTTTTTTTTTAGGTATGAATGTTAAAAGCTGCGAATAACTTTGATCGAATTTTTGTACTCTCTTTACCTATTGCTATCTTTCTTACTCGAATCTACAACCGATCGATAGTGAAGGGATCAGCATCCATTGTCCCGATGGCTACTCCATTAGAAGGAATCATATCTTAGTACTTTACTTGACTAAGTCGTAATACTTTTCGTCGTCACTTGTCAATCGAATATAAGTCCTCAGTTCAAAGAACTAGTCCAGATCTCTTTTGTACTTGTTGTTCATTACATCTTTAATTATTATATAAACATTGGATCATTGGTACTTTGTGAATATATATATTAACCCATATATAATTTACTTGACTAAGTCGTAAAAC
>OVBI01000209.1:56090-116126 GCA_900406495.1 Sisymbrium altissimum
TCACATCTTTAATTATGATATCAACATTGGATCATTGGTACTTAGTGAATAAAATGGCAATTCAACTAGCTAAGTCTTGGCAGAAACAAATATTAAAACCTGAGTGCTCGACACGTTTTTGTTTAAGACCCAAAAAAAAAACATGTTTTTGTTTTACTTTATTTTTTTCCTTATTTCTTATGTCTATGATATTCCTCATCAGTCCTCAGTCTATATATGAAAATTAAATAAAATGGAACAAAAAGAAAAACACAAAACATCATACAAATTAGAACAGAGGGAATATTAATTTAACATTCAGGAAACATTATTATGTTTCAAAACCTTCCAATTTATCATACATTATAAAGTTCATAATCAGAAATCGAGATCTCTCATCATAAACTCCTCCAACAATACCGCGTCATGGTAAAAATCATCATAATCCGAGTATTCCACTCCATCAAAACTACTATTCTCCAAGTATTCCCTTAAAAGATCACCATCATCTTGGTTATCATGAGCATGATCATCATCACACCCACCATAAAGCGAGTAGGCATTAGACTCATTACTCAGTTGACCCATCTGATACGACGCCGCTCTCGTACCTTCCCGTTCACATGCCACGTGACTCTCCCCATCTCCCACGTGCCTATTAATGGTACAACCGTAATTATGGAGATCACCGGAGCACGGGAAAATGACTTCTTTCGACACTGAAGCCGGTGACCTGAAATCTAAGGTCAGTGGACCCTTTCTTCTGCCGGAAACATTAACGCAAGCAGAACGTCCGGTGAATCTCTGAACCAGGGCTCGGAAATTGCTAGGGTTTGCTTTGAGGAGCGTCGTGGACATAGTTCTTCTCGATCCCTTATTAGGGTGATGAGAGTTTAGAATGGAAAGAATAATTGTCCTTATGATTAGTATATGTGAACATATAATGTGATCATAGAATATCAGAAAAATAAGGGTGGTGATTATTGATTCTAGATGTTTATACCGTACCTTAGATGACCGCTGTCGTCTCACAGCCTTGCATATCTCTGCTTCGTAGGCGATAAGGGTAGACTCCGATATTGACGTCTTTACTACGGCGTTTATAGACGGATCTGTTGATTGTAGTAATTGGTAATGTCCATAATGTAGTATACACTGGTCTGCTTTAAAGTTAGTATTATTATTCATTTTACTGTGTGTGTTTTATCTTCGTCGTACTATACGCTAAAAACTCATTGCATGGTTCATTTATATGTATAGTAGATAGAGGTCGTTGCCATTGACAATTCTACTAGAGTTCTTTAACCAACAAAAAGAAATCTACTATGGTTTGAATAACTATTTGCATATGTATATTATATTTTATTACACTGATCAATGAACAGGCTTGTTGACCACGTATATAGGATTCGAGATACAATTATATCATCAACTTTCAATGTTCAGATAAACTTATTTGTCCTATAATCAGATATATAGACTTCGAATCTATATGGCCAGATATATTCGTATGATCTGTGCAATATGTTAATATATGCGTGTATAAAGCTCTTTTGTTTATAATAGTTGGTGTATCATTAGCGATCATTATACACAGATAGACATTTTTTTTCCAACAGATAGATATATATATACTCGAGATGTAATATTTTTCGAGGAAGCAACACAAGATGATCTCTCTTGGAAGAGTTGACTACTCTAGATGCTCTCGTTCGTTCCCGAGATCTTTGTTTTTTGGGTAAACCGTGTCTCTGGATCTTTCACTGGTCAACACAATTATATTTAATATACATTATTTAATTTACTATACTACTCTTAATTACCATTTTGTGTCCGCAGCCCTGTTTTTTTTTTTCCTTTTTTAAAAATCTTTTGCAAAGAATGTTCAATGTTCTACGAAATTTTCGTTAAATGTTGTGTAAGAGTTCGTAAAATACAAAAACAACGATTTGATTGTAGTCTTGTAGTTTGTTGTTTTTCCTTCCGATAATCTTGTAGTCCTATAGTTGTCGTTGTATATTTTATATTTTTTTTGTCTATAAAGAAATGTTAATCTGTAATCGCAAAAATATGTAATTTGTGTCATCCATCAGCTTTGTGACCGGTGGGATTCAATATAAACGCGGCTGTGTTTAATATGACAAGTCTAAGATACATCGTATAAAGCCACCACATTCTTGTGTAGTCTCAACTGATAACCATAATTTTTTATAAATTAAGTCAATTAAAATATTATTATTTTCTAGGAATCCACATGATATCGCATGGAAACGAAATACTTAATTAAATTTTTATTTTCAAATTTTAAATACAATTTTTTATATAAATCATTCCTTAAAATAATATAAATGTTAAAAAATAATGTTATAAATGTAATATTTATACATGAATAATAACTAAGCTATATAATCTCAAAATTATAAAGACACATTATTAAATAAATTTAAATACATATGTAATTAATAAACATATTAAAGTTAAAAGTATAAAATTATATTATATTATATTATAAATTAAAATGATAATTTAAAATGATAAATGTGACATTCATTACTTGTTTGACACAAACTTACATCTATGTAAGAAAACAATTAATACCGAATATATAATTACATGGTAACTTTAACATAATTTCTCCAATAAGATATTCTTTTGGGTAGATTACACATTACATGAATTAAAAAAAATGATCCATGAATTATTTGTTGATCTTATATATCAGTATAAAAATCTTCATGTACATGTAAAGTCAAAGATATTGTTATGAGTTTTGAAGATACATTCTAGATTTATTAATCAAAACAAGTATTGAAAAGTCTTTCCCGCAAAAAGATTCATCCAATTTTTCAAAGAAAGAAAAAAAGTAAAACGTGTTAATCGATTCAGCTCCATCCAACGAATGGGGATGGAAGACTGAAAGCAGTGGAAGTATCAGCTGGGAAAGTAAGCGTAATCCCTTCCATCTTCTTCTTTATAAAATCTAAGAGATCCATAAACTCGGGTTTAATAAAGAACTCACTTTGAGTTCTTTTTTTTTTTTTTTTTCTCCTGTGCTTCGTTCTTCAGTTAGCCGACAATGGCTGGTGTTGCCTTCCATCTGGAATTGAGAACAAGACAATTGGTTTCGAAGATTTGACAAACGGGACATCACATCTGAAGTAGCCTTTCCTCTCAAGCTGAATCACATCTCCACGCTGCAGATTCCTCATATTCGCATCACCAAGTGCCAATGTTTCCTTCTTCGTGTAGGGATTCACAAAGGTAGCAACGTCATCATCTTCTTCCAGCTGTGTTGCATCAAACAAAACAAAAAAGATATCAGTGATTTTGAGAGAGAAAAAACAACTTAGAAATGGCATCAAACGATCCTTACCTTCTTTTTGGTCATTAAATAATCAAAATCTGTTAATGTGAGCTTGACCAATTCATTAATCTCGGGAAGCCAAGTGAGCTTCAACTTTGTAGTCTTCACAGATCCTTGGAGATTGAGAAGGCCAGATAAAGCAGTGACACGACCCTCCTCGTCCTTTGTAACTTCCTTTACAATGGCGTTTCCCCAATCCATCAAAGTTACTTCCTCATTAACAGAGATGGCCTTGGCATCAGCTTCCTCGATCCAAATACTCTTTGTGAAAGTGGTCGCCTTCTCTCCAGCACCTTCAAATTTCTTGTGCTTGGGTATTAGGCGGACAAACGGCTCATCAGGACCATCAGTTAATGTCAACAGTACACGCCGCTCTTGAATCACAGCGGTATGTCTAGGGCACACAGGATCAATTATTTTCTTATTAATAGACCAGAGTTTGTCCCATTCCATCAAGTTTAGATTCTTGGAAGCACCCTGGAAACAACGTAAAACTCAACGAAATTATATTACACAACATACAAAAGAGAGGAGCAACAACGAGAGACAAGGGTTTTTTACCTGCTCGAGAATGAATTGAATCAGTGCCTCGATTTTCAAACCTCTACGAACAATTCCTTGGACTGTCGGGAATCGTGGATCATCCCACCCGCTAACCAACCCCTGTTGGACAAACCAGAGAAGCTTGCGCTTACTGAGAAGAGTGAAAACTAGGTTTAACCTGCTGAACTCGTAAATCTCAACTCTTCGCAATCCCACGTCCTCAAGAACTTTATAGTACTGAGCATTCCGGTCATGATACTCACTAGAACGAAGGGCATGCGTAATACCTTCAATAGAATCGACAAACGGACATGCAAAGTCATACGTTGGATAAATCTTATACTTATCCCCGATACGGTGGTGAGACATAGGGTTGCATCGATAGTAAACCGGGTCTCGCATGGCTTTGTTAGGGTCTTGCATGTCTAATTTCCCGCGAACACAGCACTCTAATCCTCTCTTACTTCCCGCAATCATTTCCTTCCATAGCTTCAAATTCTCCTCGACGCTGTGATTCCTACATTTTGAATCAATCCCATCCATCCTCTCTTTCTGCATTTGCTCCCTCGGTGTGTCATCAACATATGCCTTACCCTCGCGCATCAGTTTTTCCGCCATGTTCATCAGGTCAGGAAAATAATCAGAAGTATACGTTACTTTCACATACTTGATCCCCAAGGTTCCAATATCCTTGACAAGATTGTCAACGAACTCGTTGCTCTCTTTAGCAGGGTTAGTATCATCAAAACGCACAATCACTTCCCCTTGGTAGCGCTCGGCGAAATACTTGTTCAGCAACGCGGCCTTAGCATGTCCAATGTGAAGATAACCGCTCGGTTCTGGAGCAAACCGGAGCCGAACCTTTCCCTTTTCTGCACCAGGCAAGTCCACTTCAGGTTTGCTGCCTTTATCATTTCCATCTGTTTTCATAGCTTGTTGTTGGTCTTTGGACTTCCCTGAGCCTTTTTTCGCAGTATATGCAGCTGCCTTATTGAGAGGCTCGGCGTGCTCAAGCAATATCGAGTTGAACCATCTAACCAAGTTCTGATACTTTTTCGATTTCCTCAAACTATCCCATCTTGGTCCGTATCCTGATGATGATAACATTGTGTTAAACCTTAGTAAAGAACACTACAACTAATGAGCTATGTTGAGCCAGATTCAGAGCAAGATAATGAGCATATTTACCAGCAAGAGCTGACCAAACAGCAACATCAGCAATGGAAAGAGAATGACCAACGAGAAAAGTGCCACTCTCAAGGTACTTGTCGACGCGAGTGCAAGCATTCTCAAACTCTGAACCAGAGGAGAAGACAGGAGCGTAGTTCAACCACTCCTCAATCTGAAACAGAGCAAAACAAAACAAAAAGAAAGTATTTTTAAAAAATCTACACCAAAAACATTCGTGCTTTGATGGGAAACAGGTTGATAGAGAGACCTGGGAAGATTCAAAAGCATCGCGGCCGTAGAAGTTAGAAAGCGAGTTCGCCGACCGACCAACATAGCGAAGCAGAACGTTAGTTCCACTCAGTTTGCGCCTAAGGACAAAAGGGTTTTAGTTTCAGAGAGAGAGAGAACGAGAAAAAGGAATTAGACCGGACAAAGAAAGTACCCGTCCGAGAAGACGAAAGCAGGAACGGTGGTTGCTGCAGCGGTGAGGTCAATATTCACTGGAGTTCTTGAGAGAGAGAGAGCAATGATGACTGAAAGAGGTGGAGTATCAGATGGGAAAGTAAGCGTAATCTCTTCCATCTTCTTCTTTAAAGTATCTAAGAGATGGATAAACTAGGGTTTAATAAAGAAAAATAACTCAAAAACTAAAGCTCTCATAATCTCTCAATCTCTTGAACTCTTAAACTCATAAAACTCTCTCTATAAGAGGCCACATGACACATCTGGACATCTCTATTTATAAGCTTAGAGTCTAAACAATTTCTTTTTTTCTCATTAAGGATAATTTCCTTTTCTCTAAGTTATCCTAATTTCCTCGTATGAAGCAGGTAACGGAGACATCCAACATTCTTCCTGAAGTCCTTTGCGTCTATCTCTTCTTCTTTCTCGGACTTGGCCAAACTCAGACCTGTATCCATAGGTGTATGAACCGGATTACAGTCCCTCATTCCTGCTTCCTCTCGAATATTGGACGCATATCTTCTTTGATTCAGAGTGATTCCCTTGTCATGTTGATATACTTCAATCCCAAGGTAATACGTCAGTTTACCAAGGTGACTCATATCAAATTTAGAGGCCATCTCATCTTTAAATCTATTGATAATCTCTAGACTCATTCCTGAAACAAATAAGTCGTTTACATACACAGCAATAACAAGAGTCCCTTCTCTTACTTCCTTTCGATAGACTGAAGGTTCTTTAGAGCACTTTTCAAACCGCAGTCCCATCAAGATGGACTTGACTTGAGATAGGCTCTTGTTCGTTCCTGAGATCTTTAGTTTTGGGTAAACCGTGTCTCTTGATCTTTCACTGGTCATCACAATTATATTATAATGACCTACATTATTTAATTAACTATACTACTCTTACCAGTTTGCAAAGAATGTTCTACGAAATTTTCGTTAAATGTTGTGTAAGAGTTCGTTAAATACAAAAAACAACGATTTTGATTGTAGTCTTGTAGTTCGTTGTTTTTCCTTCCGATAATCTTGTTGTGGTCCATGTAGTTGTCGTTGTATTCTTTGTCTATAAGCAATGTTAATCTGTAATCGTACAAAAATGTAATTTTCGATAGCAACGTGTTTTATATGACAAGTCTAAGATACCGCGTATAAGACTACCACATTCTTGTGTACTCTTGAGATAACCATGATTGTTTATAAAGTCAATTGAAAATAATAGTATTTTTATAATCATGCACGTTGTTGTTGTACCGAAAAGAAAGAAAAAAAAATGTCAAAAGCTAAAGTTGTAACTGATCTCTTATTTTTATAATTTGGTTTAGATTTGGATGGAAAAGAAAGGGTATGTTTATTCTAAATCTTTGCAAGTTATACTCGTACAAAATAGTAAATGGATGTTCTCATAACTACTATAGTCTATGTAAATTCTAGCAGAAATAAGATGAATTCTAAGTTCTGTGTAAATTGTGTAAAGACTTAAATTTGTATTCGACTTGGGATAACACAATCATTATATAATCACAATAGACTACAGAAACAATTTTTCACAACAAAAAGGCCGAGAAATTTCACGGATTTGTAAGAGAAAATTAAAATTCACTAATTTGCCATTTTACATCAATCGATCACAAGTAAAGAAACCATTTTTTTACAACAAAGGCCGAGATATTCTTACATACAGATAAGAAAACATCTCACGACCAATGTATCGTGGTTACATGAATACAACAGCAAACCAAAAAGTAAATACAAATTATTTCCTCCTTTTTCCAAAACAAAAGTAATCACTCCAATTAAGAAAAAAAGACTTACTCCTTGGTGATTTCCAAAATAGTGGTAAGTCTCGGCTTCTTGTATCTTCTAAGAAGCAAAGAAGAGCAAACAACACTAACCGAAGAGAGTGCCATACAAGCTCCAGCAGCCCATGGTGGCAGTTGCACTCGTAGGATAGGGAAGAACACTCCTGCTGCTATTGGGATGGAGACTACGTTGTAAGCCATGGCGAAAACGTAATTCAAACGGATTCGTGTTAAGGTTTTCCGGGAGAGATCAATGGCTGTTATAACGTCTTCTAAGTTGTTTCTCATCAGAACGTAATCTGCTGCTTCTATAGCTACATCAGTCCCTGCACCAATCGCCATTCCAACATCAGCAGCGGCTAGAGCCGGCGAGTCATTGATTCCATCTCCAACCATTGCCACCGTGCTTCCGTCTTTTTGCAGTGAACGAATCACTTCGGCTTTTCCTGCTGGCATTACTTCTGCTCTCACGTCTTCAATACCAACCTGTACTCATCCCACCAAACAAAACCAAACCGTTTTGAAACCGAGATATAGAACTACAATAACAAAACCAAACACAAAGAGGATTCTAACCTCTTTGGCGACTGCTCTTGCTGTTCTCCAGTTATCACCTGTAACCATTATGGGTCGAACACCCATTCTAAGGAGACCTTCCACAACAACAGCAGCTTCTCGTTTTAGCGGATCAGCGATTCCCATCACACCGACTAATTCGCCGTTATAGGCTACAATGACTCCTGTCTTTGCGCTTTCTTCAAGCTCCTCAACAAACTTCTCGACATGGTCTGGGATGTTTATGGAGTTCTCTGACATAAGTTTACGGTTTCCCACCTGATGAAAAAGAACAATTAAAACTTTCTTTCAGTTAACGAGCACAAGACCAAAAGCAAGAAGTTGATAAATGGAATTGAAACCCAACCAGAATCATCTTCTTGTTCACTAAGCACTGAATTCCTTTCCCGGGAAGAGCAGAGAAATCCGATGTATCGAGTAACCATCCAGAGTTTTGAGACTCTTTGTTATTTGTTTCGCCATCCTCGGCAGATTCATCAAAGAAGTGGAAATGCCGAGCGTAATCAACTATAGCTTTTGCCAATGGGTGTTCACTGCTAGCCTAAAGAAATCAAGAGACAAGATGAAAGCTTTAGTAACAGTTTATGTATCACTAAACAATCCAAGAAGCTAGGAAAGAAGATATATCTTACCTCAGCAGAAGCAACAAGTGTGAGGAATTCTCCACGGTCCATCTCTGAGAAGACTTTAGCAGTTGTCACGGTTGCTTTCCCTTGAGTTAAGGTGCCTGTTTTGTCGAAGATAACATATTTCACTTTGTGAGCTTTCTCCAATGCATCACCCCCTTTGATCAATACACCATTGGTTGCTCCAACTCCTGTTGCCACCATAACAGCTGTTGGTGTTGCCAAGCCGAGTGCACAAGGACAAGCAATTACCACAACGGAGATCGAGAACATAAGCGAGAAAACAAAGTGAGTTCCGTTTTTCGGCAGCCATTCGTCTGGGTAAGCTCCAACAGCTCCACCAATTGACCTAAAATATCCGTTAATCCAAGAAATGAGAACAAACTAATCCCATATGTCTTCCATCTCAGAGAATAACGAAAGCTAAGGAACAAGATCTCACCAGCCAACTAAAGTGAACAATGCCAACGTAATCACAACCGGAACAAAAATACTTGCAACCTGAAAATGGGACAAGCCAGGATAAATTAGCTTCCCTGTTACAGTTTATATCACCAAGGAACAAGCAACAAAACCAATGGATGGCACAATTAATATAGTCTACTTACGTAGTCTGCAAATTTCTGGATAGGAGCTTTGGACATCTGGGCTGTCTCGACCAAACTAATAATCTGGCTCAGAACTGCATCAGATCCCACTTTTGTAGCTTTAATGTGAAGAACACCATGCATATTAATAGTACCCCCAATTACTGGTGAATCAACCTCTTTAGATACAGGAACTGATTCACCAGTCACCATACTTTCATTAACGTAGCTTGAACCCCACACCACAACACCATCTGCAGGGATCTTTCCACCAGGAAGAACTTTTAATGAATCACCAGGCTGAATTAGTAATGCATCTATCTCTCTTTCCCCTACAAGCTTTCCTCCTACAAAATGGAGCAAAATATCGAATTGAGCGGTTTTTTTCAGTAATGCATCTATCTATCAGTCATTAGCATTTTTTCCATACAACCACCATTTCGATACAATAATCATTTTAAGGACAGGACAAGTAAGTACCTTTGCCTTCGATTAGTAAAATTGCAGTTGCTGGAGTAAGTTGTACTAGTTTCTTCATAGCATCTGAGGTTTTCCCCTTCGCAAGAGATTCCAAATATTTCCCCAGCAAGACAAATGTTATCAGCATAGCGCTTGCATCAAAGTAAGTTGGTGACCAAAATCCAGTGACTGCCCCATATAAAAGAGCCCCAACAGAGTAGAAGTAAGACGCGGACGTGCCCAAAGCGACCAGCACATCCATGTTAGTTGAACCATTTCGAAGAGCTCTCCAAGCCGCAACATAGAAACGCTTGCCAATTACAAACTGAATAACACTTACCAAGGCCCATTTCAACCAATCACCAATCATAAAGGGTCCACATCTCCACACTAGTACGGTATCAAAAAGAGCAATGTGGGGGCATATAACTTGAATGAAGAAGAGTGGAATCTGTTTTAAAAGAATCATAATTAATGCATCATAAATGAGTATTTGCACTCCATAACGTACGAAAAGCAGATAAGATACTCACACTGAGAGAAAGACTGGAGATAAAACGACGAAACATATTTGAGGCCTCTCCAGTATCTTTCGAAGTCAACCTCTCGTAAGGACTCATAACACGCAACTTAAACTTCCCATAACCTTCTCCTTCAATCCCATCAACCAACAATCTAGAACTCACAACTTCCGGATCAAACACAACCTCAAGCTCCCCAGATATCCTGTCAAGACGAAACTGTCTAACCCCATTCAACCTGGTAAGTATACCTTCAAAAACCTGAGCATCAAGATCGTTCAACACACCATCAACCCTCAAAAGAAGCTTATCCTGCTGATTACTCTGCACAAGCGAACCTTCAAAGCCAGCATCTTCAATCGCAGTCACAATATCATCTTTGCTAATCACATTAGGATCATACTCAACTTCACCTAACGACGTAGCCAAAGCCACAACAGCTCTCTTCACACCAGGTAAATCTCTCAAAATCCCTTCAACAGAGTTAACACAAGCTGCACACGTCATCCCACCAATCGTAAACTGTCCAACCAAAGTAGCATTTTCTTTCGTCCCAGCCGTTACATTCTCAACCAGAACCTCCGCCTCAAATCCAGCATCCTCTATAGCTTCTTTAATATCCTCTTCCTATAAAAACAAATTAAATGCTCAAAAGATCAAAACTTGAGATTACCCAAAAAAGCAAACAACTTTCCAAAAACAATCAAAACATAAATAAAAATCAAAACTTTAAACAGAAATTAAAAATGGAAACAAAACAAAACAAAAAGGAGGAACCTTGACTAAATTGGGGTCAAAGACAACATGGGCTCTGTTCTGTAATAAAGCGACGGAGGCTTTGAAGACGCCATTAACGCTCATCAAAGCAGTTTCAACGGAATTAGAACAAGCAGCACAAGTCATACCGGTGACACCAACTTGAATCTTCTTTAAACCGGAGCCTCCACCGCCTCCTCCACCTTCCTCGATCTTACTAAGAAACTCGTCGTTGTCGTCGTCATCGTACGAATCGAGAAGACGAACTTCCTCCATGGCACCGATCTCTGCAGCAGAGGAAGAAGATCCATGGCTGTCTCCGGAGATCGGAGTAAGCTGTAAATCCCGTCTACTCGGCGCCATTTTTCCCGGTGGAGATTCCAGACGGAGAGCAGACGGAAGGAGGAAACAGAAAGAAAAGCTCTTTCGAACGATTGTTTTGAAAAAAATTTCAGAGACTCATTTTTATGATGAAGAGAGAAGGAAACTAATAATGGAGGAAATTAAAATTAAAAAAAAAATTAAAAAGAAAAAGGAGAAAAAAAAAAGAGGAAATACAAAAAAAGGATTGTTTTGTGTAAGATAGAGAAGGAAGGTGGAGAAAGCAATTTGTCAACTAAAACACGCACCTGATTATTATGACTATATTACCCTTGAGTGATGAGTTAATTACGTGTTGAGGGGGCTTGGTGTTATCGTCATTGCACACGACCAAATAAAGAAAGGAAGGGGAAATCTATTTTTTTTTTATCTGGCAGAATCGGTAAAAAAGAAATTTGAGTAATAAACTCGGTACGCGCCGTCTGTGGGGATCGAACCCACGGCCACGGGATTAAAAGTCACGCGCTCTACCACTGAGCTAAGACGGCATTTTTGTTTGATTGTACTTATGTTTTTATTATATATATAATTACTTTTCTTAGTAAAAGTAGACATTACTGCTTTTTTATGTTTTTGAACATGTACGTTGTATCAGGGTTTCCTTTTTGGCTGACCCAACTTTATGGTTCTGTCTCTAGCTAAATCCACATTTTCGATGCTTTGATTCTTCTAGATCCTATATTGTCTTTGTAACAGAACCTGCAATCTAATATATCCATCTAAGTATACTATTCTTATGTTGTTAACTAATTTTATCAAAAGAGGAGAGAGGAAAAAAAACATGAAATTTGTTTTGATAAGAAAAAAACAAGAAGTTTGAGTAATCTGTTGTTCATCCGTATTAATACTATTTTTTAATGTTTTCAATACTTTATCCTCAAACTTTTAATCCAACGAACTTTATAAATAATATTTTTTTTTTCAATTCATTCTTTTGCATTTTTCTGATTTTTTAAAAAAATTATTTTCCACTTTAAAAGCCAGAAAGAAATCTATATTTTATAAATTTCTTGATTTTTGAAAAGAATAAAAAATAATGAATATAAGGATGATCCCAAGAGCTTCTAGAGTGTCATCAATTGTAGTTGAGTTTGTTGATATATTCTTAGAAAATAAATGGCATTTATTGTTGATTACAATTGGTCTTGTTGAATTTGTTATTATATCATGCACAGTAACATTGTACTCTTTTAAAACATGTATTCTAAGTAACTATTGTAAAATGTTTTTGGCACATAGCTATTTGTGTTTTTTCTATAGCAAATTAGTTACAACTACTATTTTTTCCACAGCTAATTACTACTACTTACTTTTCGTGGAAAAAAGAGGATTCGTTGGATCTACTCTGATTCCAACTAGTGGTGGACTTGTGGGATATATTTTACTAATGTTTAATTAGTACTTAAATAAATGCGAAAATTCTTTCTATTTATATACAGACAACATGTATTTTTTTTTTCCAACGACAACATGTGAATACAATCCAGAAATTACATTTTCATATACGATTTATAAATTTGACCAATTCAAAACATGCTTAGCTTAACCGGTTATATGAGTCTTTTTGAAACATGAAATTGAGTCGACCATTGCATTCGGTCAAGAATGATTTGTGATGTAACTATGGATCCGCCACAAGTTCATTGAATGTTGATTTAAGATCTACTTAGTGTTTGGGAAAAAAACTCTAAAATGTTCTGATAATTGATAAATAAAGTAAAATTAGTTTCATTGATATTATAGAATTAAGAAGATTTAGTTTTTTTTTGTTGGCTTCATTTTATATCAATTACATTTTTAAAAATCGCATTCCTAGTGATATACATTTATATACATTATCTTTCTAAAATGGCTTTTCTACTGATATATGTTATACTTTTTTTGTTTCCTTCTCTTCTTTTTGCCATGATATAGCTAGGACGGGTTACTTTATTCAATTCGTTTATTATAGACAACCAAATTTCTGAAACATCGAAAAGTAAACTTTGAAATAGTTAGTTTTCTTTTGTTGGAAATGTGACTTCCACTCCACTGATCAAAAGCCAATAATACACCAAATATACTTGTTCTCTGTCTCCATCATTATGCTTTCTAATAACAAGAAAAAGGAAAACAAAGGAAAAGATTTAGCACCGGAACCTTCTACAGTTCCACTTATAAAATGGATATGGTCAAGAGATAAGCTTTGACCTAAAAGTATAGTGTAAGTAATCGAAAACAAATTTAGAACGTATCATAGTTCATTTTTTTCACCTAACGTAAAGTTTAAGTAATTAAAAAGCTTAGAATGGTATAAAAAGTATTAAAACGGAATACCTTAACAAAGAAATCACAAGACCCAACAATTTCTTTTCAGTTATTATAACCAAAATTAATTTTTTATCAAATAATAACCAACGACATCAATTATGTACTGTCTACTTTGTTCCAAAAAAAAGAGAGTACTGTTTAGATACATTATCAGTATCTTTCATTTCTTTTTATCATTGTTTTCTTTTCGTTTGCACACTTTTCCATTTTTCACAAAGCAAGTCTTACGTAGTTTCGAAACGTCATGTTTTGTTAATAATCAAATAAAAAAGAAGGTATCTCTATTAACAAAAAGGACTTGTATCAGCCAAAATTACAAAACACGCATCAAAAGCTTTGTTTGGTCACTTTGGTGCATGACCCACCAACTAAATGAGTTCTATTTTATTCAAATTGCCTTTCAATCTCGTGTGCATCTTTTATCTCAATTAAAATGAGTTTAATACAAAAGAAAAACAACAATAGTATTTAAGTTTTCGTAAGTCAAATGCAAGTAATGTTATACAATAATGATGTCAAAGAAATTAGGTATTAGGTATATCGCATCCAAAACCAGAAAAAGCCTAAGCGTTATTGGTTTATGTCTTAAAAGCAATCCTAATATTCCAAACTCACATTTTTCCACCAACTTATTATCTGTTCATGCGTTACATTAAATTAACCGCAAACAAGGAGAATAAAAGTCAAGAAGTCGTTGAACATGGTCAGGGGTAATCTAGTAATATTCCTAAAACTTGAGAAGAATGATGTTTAATTGAACAAAGAAACAAGTTTAGTTGAGCGAACTAGGTTCATGTTAGTGTGTCAATTTCTTGAGTTGTTGTTTTTTGACCAATTCTGATCAAAATCTTCCCATCAATAAATGCCTCCAGCCACAGTCAACTTGTGGAATTCATCATCACTAAAGCATATTAAATGTCAGGAGAAAAGGGAACCTTCTAAACTGTTGAGTGTTTTCAAACTTCTCTTTCAATATTAATACATCCTCCACATTGTATTAAAGAAAGAAAAATCAGAACAATACAGCTGAAGAGTAATTACGATCACTAATATATAATGCGGGTAAGAGGATTCGCTAAACAGGAACCGAATTTCCAACAACAATAACAAATAAGTAAGATTTCTAATTGAAGCATTTCACTAAGCATTACAATCTACAGAGTCTGGTTTTACATAATCCAAACCGACCAGTTAGATCACTAAAATAAGCTTCTTCATTCTCTTACACAAGCTTTACAATCAAGAAGAATTCAAAAAGATAAAAATGGAGGTCCCAATACATATACTGCTTCTTCACCGATTTTGCGTCATACCTACAAAACTTAATAGCATATAGTACCGATTTGATTGCAAAGGCCTAAACAAAGCAAACACTGGTAGTTTCAATGCAATTTGACTGAAGACTTCAATCGTCACCATCGGTCACCATCTTCACGGATTCTTCTTCTTCTACTTGTTCTGCGTCGGTGTTTGGAGTTTCAGCCTTTGTGGGCTCACATTGCTTGTTTGACGCATTTTCAGTATCTTGTTCCTGTTCTTCCACAGCCAAAGGCTTGTTATCTGAGTGAATCTGAAGTTGATCAGCCTCAATTTTGTCACCGTTTTCTAAATCCGAGTCTCCTTGGTTGGCAGATTTTGGTTCAGATATTTTGCTCTCTGGCGAGATTGATCTTAACGTACCACCAGTGATTTCCTCTTGGCTTGGCTTTGGTACTCCAGATGGCCCTGCTGCTACCATAGAATCTTCTTCAGGAGTTGGAACCCTGATTGGCTTGGAGGAAGATGTGGTGTTTAAGTTGTGAGGTGGTAAATTGGGTTGAGGGGACCCTGAAGTTTCACCTGAAAGAGACGGTGGAGGCAAAGGAGGAGTTGAGGATGTTGGTGGATTGCCTAGAGAGCTGCTTTCTACGACATTGTGGCTGCTACTAGCAATGTCTGTGGTCACTTGACTCGATGGACGTGATTTACGTTTCTTTTTCTTTCGCAGACTGTGTCTTGGATCTCTAGGAACAGGAGGCGGTGGCTCTGGTATCACAAATGGTGGAATGGTAGTAGAATCTTTACCATATAAAACGCGGACTGATTGAGCTATAGCTGACACGGTTGGAGGTAAAGTGGGTGGTTCAGGTGACTTTGCAGCGGGAACAGTTACAGCATCACGTAACCAATGAGGTAGCTTGTTCTCTGAAGAGCTACACCCCAATACGTCTGGCCCCATCGGATTGGAGAGATTCATCACTCGGTTTGGATTAAGGAGAGATGGATTGGCTGATCTTCCCAAGAACACATTGTTGCTTGAATCAAGCATTGGAGGTAACGGCATATCTAGAAACAAAGGTAATTTCCCGCGCTTAATGGCATCCCGTTTCTCATCCGTTCTCTGTGTGTTTAAGGAGCTCAAACTATCCAAACCCAATGAACCTAAGTTTCCCATTCCAAGAGAGTTGAGCGGAAAAGGCTTATCACCGAGAATATTGGTCGATCGTTCAGATGGTCCAGCAGAAGGATCCCCTGGAAGGTTGTCGTTGCCCAGATTTGCCATAGGAGGAAAAGGCTCACTTCGTAAACCCAAGTGATCAGACGGCTCAAATAACGGAAGGGTAGATGCTAGATCGTTGAATCCAAGTTTTATGTCTGTGAGGTGGGATTGGAACCTTGGAGGAGTAGCATATTTAGTTCCATGTAAAGCTCGATTCATTATGCCTTGGGGAAGGCCAGGGAACAACGGAGATTTGCTGGACTTATCTGTCCTGCTTGATTTAGATGGAAGAGAAGAAAGGCTATCCAAGAATTTACGCTGCTCTTCTTCCCACCTCGCTGCCAAGTACTCTGGAGACTTAAATTTAGAAAATTTTAGCCTTTGATCTCTGAGAATTGTTTCCCAGTTTCCATACCCATGTCTGCGAATCCCAATCCAGAGAGAATCTAGTTCATCCTCGGACCATGCATCTACTCGTGTTTTCTTTTTCTGCAAGTGCCCAATTCCAGAGCCTGTTCTCAACATTATACTCTCAAGAACCTTTCGATGGTTCTCCGGAATAGATGAAAGAGCTGATGGAAACTGATCCAAACCCAAAGGCGGTAACTCCTTCTCTTGTTGGCTGAACACAGGTGGGTCCATAGGAGGGGCTTTCATATTTGGCAGAAACGGCATTGGTGGTACGGAAAATAGGTCCTGCATAGAATGACCAGTACCTTCAAATCTTTTCCTCTGCGAAAGATTGGCCATGATTTCTTGATGTGAAGCTCCCATGGTTCTCGACTGAAATGGAAATCGAGGAAGCAGCTTATCATCAAATGGGAGGTTAAGTAGCGGAAACTTCTCCTGGAACTCAGCAAAAGCAGCACCGGAATTTCTGGGACGCTCAAAATCCCCTGACGGAGGAAACTGCAGTGTGCATATAAGATTTAACCCAAATATAAGTATAGAACATAAATATGTTTAAATGTATGTGTATGGGAAGTAGATGCGTTAGAAGAAATTGCATGTAAAGGAGAGATGTAAATACCGGACGAACAGGGAGCCAACCATCCATATTACTAAGAGGCTGCTGAGAAGGTTCCTCCTTTACATTATGTGGTTTTAATTTACCCATAGAAGGCTCCTGGTTGTTTGCTTCCCTCTCAACCGAGCCTGATGTTTGGGGTAGACTGAAAGGAAAATGGGGTCCTGTCATGGTCCTGTTCTGTCTACTACTTGGACGAGAATAGTTTCTCCGCGAGGGTTCTGATTGCGCAAAATTAGGAGCACAGAGTCCAAGAACTGGCAGGTTGTTTGGGGGTAAAGAAGGCGGACATTCTGCGCCATGAAGATCTGGTGTAGGATCTGAAGAGCTGTCTACTCTTAGCGATCTGGCTTGTCTTTTCTGTGCATCACATTGTTGGCTAGCTTTGCTATCGTCCAAGTCCATCATTACAGGGCTTTCATCGTCCTGATTAGCTGCTTCAGTTACCTGATCCACATTGCCATTAGGAATTGAATCTTCAACTGAATTCCTTTTTGCAAGCCGATTTTTTTGCCTTTCTCGCAGCTTCGTACTGTTTTGCAGAAACAAATATACAGTTATTCCAAATAAGCATGAAAAGGAGCTACAGACTTCACTTCACCGGCAAAAAATTATGACAAATCAACTATCTTCCAAGAATCTTATTTTGTCTTTTCATCAGGAGAAATCACAATCATCAAAAAATATCTGAGAAGGGGACATGTATTTATCTAATACTAGCAAAAATTTGCAACTTCACAATTATCCAAATAATGAATAGACTTGGAACTTAAACTTACAACTTTTCTTTTAAGGCTCGCCCTGCAGGTGTATATTCCTTTTTAAGTTCTGGTTCTGGTTCTTTCTCATCTTCACCGCCATCCTGCAATATTTATAAATTAGAAAAACTGGTAATTGACATGACAAAGGTATTCATAGTCACAAAAAGATGCTCTTGGGTGTAGAGTAAAAACGTTACCTCGACTACAGCTCCACTTGTGTGTGGGGCATATGCTTCCCTGTATGAAACAGCCTTTCTCAAACGTTTTCCTCTACCAAGCGCTGCTTCTTCCTCGCTCTGATATCTTTCCCATCTACAAATACAGTTGTGCGTATGAACATCAGCTAACAAGTAATAAGTAGTGAACGCAAGACCATATGCTGCTAATATCGTTTTGGCTGAAGCAAATAACAGATAAGTAGCTGAACTAAGATTACGAAAGAACACAAACCTCATACGCAGAAGCCTGTCCCATTCATTTTCTTCCGATAAACTAACTACATCATCATCTTTCCTCTCTGAACTATGTTCTCCAGTATCATCCGTCACCAGGGCAGGTGATTCAGCTGCAACTTGTTCTTCAGCTGTTTCTTCATTCCATTCCACAGGCTGTTTAAGAAGAAATATATATAAAACCATTAACAACGGAAGTAATATAACTATCATTTTGGTCCAAAAAATGCACGTTAAACATTCAACTAGGTAGCTTAAAGCAATCAAAAGCATTCTTCAGGTGATACAAGGGTCATTTCAGTAAACCCAGTGAGGCCGGTTTTACGGTTACTCTTTAATCCTTTAATCAGCTTAAGCTTTGCTGTCTACCAATTCCAGCTGGAATTTTTTCTTTTCCTATTTGAGACGCGAAATGCAAAAGAAAAACTTGCATTTGGAAGCCATATCATAACAGTGGAGGTCAGTTGTGACGAAAAAAATGCATATTAACATGTTACTTAGGAAGAAAAACTTATGAATATGAGTCCTCACCTTCACGGAGCCGAGCATATCATTGTCCAACTCAGTATCAGCTGCATCGGTGGAGGCTGATTGAATATTCGACCGGTCAAGCAACTTCGTAATTGCAATCTCGTCCCAAACAATATTCCCATTTCCATCTGTACATTTGTCCTGGTAAACATCTCCTAGGCCACCACCTTTTTTCCTGTTCTTGCTTTCTAAATCCATGATCACATCTAAGTTACCATTACTTTCGGATGTTTCTTTCTTGTTTTCACCAGCGGAGTCCTTGAAAAGTTCTTCAGTTCCCCAACGTAAAATATCTTCAAATTCCTTCTGAGATCCGGACTTGTTAACAAAAAGCTGATCGAGCATCAACTTCTTCTTGGCCAGCTGCAAAATACGCTCTTCGACACTGGCACGGACGACAAGTCTATATACCAAAAGTCGTTTGGATTGTCCAATTCGATGAGCTCTATTCATGGCTTGGATGTCAGCGTGAGGGTTAAAATCAGAATCATAGATAATAACAGTATCAGCCGTTGCCAGATTGATACCAAGACCACAGGCACGTGTCGATAACAGAAAAACAAACCGGTTTTTGTCTTGGTTAAAACGTGCTATAGCTGCCTGACGATCAGCTACAGCAATAGAACCATCCACCCTTTCAAATGTTCTAGGCCCAAATTCTATATTCAGGTAGTCCTCCAGAATGTCTAGAAGCTTTGTCATCTGTGAAAATATCAGAACTCTATGGCCTTCCTTGTGTAGCACCTTAAGCATGGAGTGCAACAGAGTCAACTTGGCTGATGCTTTTATCCTCATATCATGAAGAAACTCCAAAGACCCTGACTCCGGCTCCGTACCTGGTATGAGATATGGGTGATTGCAAACTTTTCTCAACTGCATCACTATGTTAAGCATTGATTGTTGCGCTACACCTTTCCCGATATTTCGTAGTATCTGATAGTTCTTAGTAAGCATTGCACGATAATATTCAGCCTGGATTGACGTCAACTCAACAGGGACCATCCTCTCTGTCTTTGGAGGAATATTCTGCATGGCATCTTTTTTGAGCCGGCGAAGCATATGAGGAGCAACAAGTTTCTTCAGTTCCTCTACTTTCTCAGCACTTGTCAGATCATGGAACCTCTCCTCAAACGAAGACAAAGAAGGGAATGAAGATGGTTGCAAGAAGTTAAGCAGATTATACATCTCACCAATGTTATTCTGAAGAGGGGTGCCAGTCAAAAGTACACGGTGTTGGAAAGAGAATGTGTTGAGCAAGCTAAACAGCTTACTTTCTGCATTCTTTAGACGATGCCCTTCATCAACCACAAGAACTTCCCATGGAACTCCACGTAAATGAGATGCGTCGGCCAGAACCATTTCATAAGTAGTTAAAAGGACATTAAATTTGTAGGGCGTCATCTTCTTGGTCGTCCCAGTAGAACTCTTAGCATGCCATTCATACTCTCGAATTATGGCTCTTGCTTTAGCGCCTCCGTGATACTCCACAACATTAAGTAGTGGAGCCCAAAGAGAAAACTCGGATAGCCAGTTCGGCATTGTTGAAAGTGGAACCAAAACTAAACAAGGTCTTGCAACTCCAAATTCAAAATAAAGTGAGGAGAGAAACGCACTAGCGGACACTGTTTTTCCAAGCCCCATCTCATCAGCAAGTATTACATTTTTCGATTTATGCCAGCATCTACGCAACCAATTCAAAGCCTCAAGCTGATGGGGAAACAATGCGCCTCCTTTCAGCTCTGATGGCTGTTCTGTGAGGGTAATAACTTCACTTTGCTGACCCTCACCTCTTGCCCTTGCAGAATTACCCTTAGTGATATCCCTTTCCAATGCTTTCTGCTCATACTGCTGAAAAAGATCCATAAAATGGGGTGATTCTTTAAGAATAGGCTCCTCCAAGCTCTCCCATGTGCATTCATCATAAGCTAGACCAGTCCATTTTACATAGGCTTCTTGGTCACCTTCTTTTGAAACCCGAAGAGCAATTATTCGCTGAGGCTGTTTCCATTTATCTTCACAGATGTTTATTACAGCTGTTCCGTACTTTGACTTGTAGTTTTCTAGTTTTCTTTTAGCAAGACCTTTGAGGTCTGCCTCAGAAATCCAACTATTATGGATATTAGATTTTCCCACCCATTTAACCAGAAACTCATATGATACAGTCTCTCCATTAAGATCTGCAGTTTTAGCAGCAACAGGCCCCTCAATTTCTTCCCCTGCCACAGAGCTTTTTTCCACCGTTTCTTGATGTGCATCAACAGAGACAGGTGTTCCACTAGCTTTTATATCTTCATCATCCGCATGTCTACTCAATGTTGCATCAGAATTGTCTTCTGAAAGCACATCTTCTTTCTCCTCAACCAAACCCTCAGTACTTACAGCAGATTCATCCACATCTTTGTCCTTCAGACGTGAATCCCTGGAACTTTTGGTCCTCTCAGAAGAGGAATCCGTTCTGTCCTCAGTGACAACTAATTCAGCATTTGTATCTTGCACTGAACAATCTCGCTGGTCATTAGGTAGTAAGTTATCAGAACACAAGTCGTCTGAACGAGCACCATACAGCGAGGTTTTATTAGGATCTTGGATTCGGCATCCTAAAACACGATCCACCTGATAGGAACCACAAACAAGAAGGAAAATCATATTTTACCAAGCATGAACAACACATAAGTTTCCAGGAAAGAAGGCACATGATCAAAGACAATTCTTAAGGAACAATAAAAAATTTTGATGGCAGTGACACGAGGATTGACTACCTGTAGGTTTGCAGGAGGAATAGAACTAGAACTAGAAGATTTCTTTGTGTTACGTATTGCACGACGTTCGTCCTTCGGAAGCTTCTGCAATATTAAAACATATAACTGGATATGAACATATTATAAATGAGAGAGATGATACGAGATCAACTGCTCATATAAAGACACGGTTCGTGAGTAATCTTGCTTTTAAGAATACTAATGAATAAACAACAAACTATTTCCAGTGAAAAGAGAGATTCACAGTTCATCTGCCTAATTAGAGGTATAGTCACATGTATCACAATGCCTTGTGAGAAATCACTCTACTAATAAACCAGCAAAACATACTGAGGTCGGGCACGTAGATTAAAAAATATACAGATATTGCAAAATGTTAAGCAGAACAAAATGTCACACTGATTAAGAACTTAACACTGGTTAAGAACTTTTTATAATAATGATTCACAAGATCACAATCTTCAGGACAGAACAGGAACGTTATATTCAGTATTGACCAAATACTCTTTACATTAATGCAGAGGATACTCAACATTAAATATTGAATGTCAGACAAGAATCCTGAATTTGTAAACTCTAGTAAGGATCTCTGATGCAACATTTTACGGTTTCGTACAATAAATTCCCCAATATAAACACTGTCGATGTCTACAAAACCTATGATAATTAGGAAAACATACCTTCACTTTCTCTGGTATTTCCACCTTGGACTGAGTTTTGGTCAAGGATTTTAGAGTCGCACGATTTTTCTTCTTCTTTTTCTTGGAAGACTCCGATGTTTTCGTATTCTGTGAACCCACTTTGGACAAACTTTTCTTTGCAAGTTTCTTGTCCGTCTTGCACTTCTTAAGAGTTTCCCCATCATTATGTTCACGCTTCCGTTTCTTCCTTTTACCTTTTCCACGCTCCGGTTCGACAATTGTCTTGTTTTCTACAGTCTCACTACAACCATGTTCCAACCTCTCCGCGGGTGCTTCACGGCTTATTCCGGTATTTGATAGTTTAGATTCGTCGCCGGAAGGTGGATCTGCAGGTGGTATGACAGGTTTTCCCGGGTCATCTCCATGACCAAGCTCAGAACCCCCACCCATCACTTCCTTTCCTATGGATTTGCTCTCCTCAGCCGAAATAGATTTCCCTTTCTCTGAAGATTGTTCTCCAGAAACTAGAGAACTGCAATAAATCTGTGAAGCTCTCTCGCACTTTGTTCCGACTTGTGAATTTCTTTTCGAAGTTTTTGTTCTTGCTCGCTTTGCAATGGCATCCAGACGATTGGAAGGCTTTAGTGCATCGCTGTTTTGGGAACACTTTGGGCAGATCCACTTGCCATTTGGAATCCGCTAGAGGGTAAGAGATAAGGAGTGAGATAAGGAGTAAGATAAGTTTTCCCAATTTGTGTATTGCGAATCTACGACTATCATTACAGATGGACAAATGTAAAAAAGAATTGGTTTACCTTAAGAGGTGGCGTGAGGCATTCGGTATGATAGGTCCGAGGACAACTATCACAGCACAGTAAATCACCACCAAGGTCACAGATCACACATTCAAAATAATTCTGTAACCAACAAAAAATAATGTTATTAGTAGAACAACAAGCATATATTAAATAAGGAGGAAATAAACTTTAAAACAACACTAGAAAGGGAAATTGAGGTTACCCCGTCATGTCCCTTCCTTTTAGAGGAGGCCCGTTCAGGAGTTGTTGAATCAATACTAAGCTGATGCTTAGTTGGTTTATCTGAAGAAGTGTACTCCGGAGAATCAACAGCCATAGAACTATGAGTTTCTATAAATTTTTCACCAACGATTGGTCCATTCCTATCTGAGGAGGTCCGTTCAGGAGTAGAACCAGCCTTAAGCTGATGCTTAGTTGGTTTACCGGAAGAAGTGTATTCCGGAGAATCAACAGCCACAGAACTATCCCCTTTTTGGTCTAATAAATCCAGTATACACGGAAGTTTTCTTCGTTTCTGCTTCATGACCCAATCTCTATTAATAATTTCACTGCCTGAATCTGTCATCTTCTATTTCTGATTTCATAACATCTGGCTGATGGAGCACTGGATAGACCTTCATGTGGAAATCAAAACTACAGAAAGTAACCAACAAATACTGGCCTTCAAACTTTGCTTCCACACTAAAATTACAAAAGAAAAAAGAGTAAGGTAAATCTTAATCTAAGATCAAGAGAGACTGAAGCAACAAGGAGATCATCATCAAATTGACAGGAAAGGCGTGCAATTCGATGATTATACAAACGGATAAATGGAAAATGAAGAACTGAACGCTTTCCTGATTCAAACAGATCTAAAGAAGCTAAGAAATTTAATGCTGTCCCCGCTAAATATGGTGGTAACTTCACAACAGTAGAAGTTATCATGCTAACATAATTAACATCCGTAATCTGGAGTCTTAATTAAGGATGACGCACAAACCTAGTAACTAATCTAACCTCAGCACATAATTTTTGACAAACGATATGATCCCTCACTCCCTGTGAATAACAACTTCCATTATGTTAATACCTAATACACTCCTCTACATCAACATAAGTGTATTATGCCTAAATGCCTAAACTAAACACATCTTTAAAACAAAAATCGATGATTCTACTTAAATTCAATGAACTGTCAAACTGAGTAAGTTTCATCAAGGCTTGTACGGACTTAACATTAACCAACCACACTAAACTTACAAAAGAAAAACGAGTAAGGTAAACATTAATCTAAGATCAAGAGAGACTAGAGCAACAAGGAGACTGTTAAATTGCACATGCGCAGAAACATTGAACAAAAACAAAGTGCCATGGTAAAATGGAGTATAAGTCAAATCAAAGATGAAGCATCATCAAACTGACATATAAGGCGTGCAAGTCGATGATCATATAAAAGATAAATGGAAATGAAGAACTGAACTCTTTCCTCATTCAAAAGATCGTGCACATCAAACAGAGCTAAAGAAGCTAAGAAAATCAATGATGTCCCAGTAAATATGAAACGTTAGAAGTATCACGCTAACATATTTAAGATACGTAATCTAGAGTCTTGATTAAGCATGAAACACGAACCTAGTCTCTAATCTAACCTCAGCACATCTTTGTAGACAAAATGACTTGATCGGCCTCACTTCCAGTGAATAAGTTCCATTATGTTAATACTTAATACATTCATCTACTTGACAGCTACACTAAACACAGTCATGAATCTAAACTCAAAGAACTCTTCTGTCAAATTTAGTATGTTTCATTAGGGCTTGTATGAACTTAACCTAAATTCCGTAACCAGACCACAAATCGCAGATTCTTTTCCTTAAGCAAATCTCATCAAACTCGAAAGTGAAATGAACTCTAGTCAATCCAGTCAAGTAAAACACACAACCTTTGATGCAATGAAACAAGAAACAAACACAAACCATCAAAGCATTAGACAACACACATTAGCACTAATTCAATAAGAGAACCAAATCCCGGACTTACAAAACCCAAAATTTCCCGGTAACAATCACTAAATCACTCCTTAATAATCACAAAACAGATATCTACCCAAACAAACAACCTAAATCAACTGTAATTCAAGTTAAAAACACAACACCTTTTTCCATAATGAAACTAAGAACAACAACACAGGCAGATTCTGTCTCTGAACACCTGAAATCTAGTCAATCAAACAACGAAAAAACCACTGGAATTCAAGTAAAAACACACACAACCTTCTTCTGGTGTAATGAAACAAGAAACAAACACACACATTGGCACTAATTCATTAAAAGAAGAACCCAATTTTTCCTCATAACAATCACTTCAATTAAAACAGCATTAAAACAAACCTCAAACTAAACCAAATCAAGCAACGAAATTCCGTAAAGAAGAGAAAAGTAAAAAAGGAATCAAAGAGCTTACAAATCTGAGAAAAATCTCAAAATCGGAGATGTTAAAACCACTGATGATCAAAAGGAGAGAGGAGAAATCGAAGGGATTGAAGTGAGGGAGAGAAAAGAGGGCGTTCGGGGGGGGGGGGGGGGGGGGAAGAGGGGCTTNCGGCCTCGGACGCGAGAGAGAGAGAGAAGGAGAGAGAGGTTACGATACGAAAGGAAGGGAAGGGAAAGGAAAGAGAGAGATAGAGACGCGACACGCGAAACGATAAATTATAAATTAAAGAGAGAGAGAGAGAGAGAGAAAGTGGTTTTTGGTTGAAGATAGCGAGATTGTAGAGAGAGAGAGAGAGAGAAAGAAAAGGCGCATATGATTCGGATTCGCCGGGCTCATAGGGGAACGGACTCTGACATGGCACGCACCGCACAAGAGACAGAACCGGAGCAACGGCAGAGTGTGACCTAATCCTCTCTTTACTCGCCACGTGTCACACCAAACCACAACAACAACAACGACACCACCACCTTTCTCTTTCTCTTTTCTCTCTTTTTTTTTTTTTTTTTTTTTTTTTTCTTTTCTTTCNCTTACTTCTACTACTAACCTTGTGGAATCGAGAGCGAGAGGATCGATCTCAGTCTCCGCCATGGATTTTTTGTTTTTGTTTTCACTTGTTCAGTTTCTACTTTGGATATTTTAAAGTTTTAGGAACTGTTTTTCGGTTTGTAGCTTGTTATAGTTAAAATCCGTTTTTTATTTTTTTTTTGTAGATACGACGAGACCAGCTTTTATATCTAGATTTTCTTTTTTTTGATTAAATTAATTTTTTTTTGAATTTAATAAAGTTAAGAAATGAAATCTTCTGTTTTAAATACGCCGCCGAAAAGGATTCAATCTTTGACTTTCTTTTTTAAAAATTTAAGGTTTTCAACGGAATCCTTTTCTGAACTAAATAAAATTCTGGTAATGGTAATTTTTTGTTTCTTAATTAAGCGTCTTTGGTCTGGCCCCCAAGCGCGCCTGGGGTCCGTAGTGAGTGAGCGGCTTGTCTGCGGTTGCAGCAGCTCTGTTGCTTCTGGTAATTTTTATTTAACGAGAAATGTAAAAGTGGACCATTCAGGTTTTTGGGCCGAATTTAGGTTTTACTTGTAATTGACATTAGGATCCGTCATGTTGGGACCCATTTTCAGGCCTTGTGAGAGAGAGCTGTCGTCAAATCTCTTCTTTTCCTTTATATACATCTAAACTAGTATTATGCCCCTGTTGTACAAGGGCATTTTATCTTTTAATATAAAATATTAATATAAAAATGTAAAAGTTATTTTTAAGTGTAAAATATTATTATTTATAATATAAAATTTTAAAATAATTATTATTTTCTTAAGTTCAAAATATTTTACTAAATATGCCTAAACAGTTAAAAATATTTAAAAAAAAAATAAAAACGGAGTGGTGGGAATGAGAAGATTATAGAGCATGGATGTGGATAGAGAAAAAAAATAAACTGTTTTTTTTAAGTACTGATTTTGTTAGTAAAATAAGGAAAATATATATTAAAAAGATTTTTAAAATAAATAAATAGTAAAGATATGTGTTAAACATAGAATTGTCAATTGACTTCTATTTTATTGCATAAAAAATTATTCTAGAAAAAAAAAGTTGCACCACTTTAATATCAAATTCCTGACTGCCACAGCTGGTAATACTGTGCTATTCTAGAATTAGATTTATTTTTCACTTTTTTGGCGAGATATAATATAATTTGAGAAAAAAAAAGTCTACATAAATGGTTCATTCTTAGAAAAATCCACAGGAAAAGTCAATTCCACTTGATTGTTTTTCTTTAATATCTCAACTATTTGCATTCGTAAAATTACGTGTTTGTTTTTAAGAAAAAAATCTGATTCATATATATGTCAGTTAATCAATTACCATGTTACAAGGGGAGCATCAAACTTGAACAGAAAGGTTACTTAAAATACTCTAATATATTTTTCTGAATACTTTTATAGTTTGAGTTTAAAAACTATGGTAGAATAAAACTTAAGTCTACCTAAATTCTTGTTTGTCGAGTGCTGAGTAGCTTGAGCATCTCGAACATGATCCATGTATTAATATTTCTTGTTGTAAATATCTGTTTGAACTTATCTTATTAATGTCTCTCTAAAGAGATGTATTCTCCCTCTTTTCCCTTATGTATGCTCTGTCTATTATCTTTTCAATTTAGGATTTGTATAAGGTGTTTTCTATGTCCTTGAGTACCCAAAACTTTGATGTCTTTTTGATATCTCTATGTTTTATGAACCGTATATCCAAAGTCAATTTACCGTCATGAACTCATGATGTTAGAGTCTTTTTACTCTGGGCCATAAATCAAACCATAAGGATGTATTTTTCCATCACGAAATTCTATTCTGTGAAGTCTTTTTGATATTTCTATGTATTTAAGTTGTTTTTTCTATCTAGGGTGTAGAAATTTTGTATATATATTTTGTTTTTAAAATTTTTATAATCAGTTTAAACATACTATAATCTTACAAAGTCCAATCAATGTTGGACAATATTTTGAAACATTTTGAAATTAATACGATCGATTAACTAATATATATTTTATAGATTAATAATAATAAATAAATAATAATTTTATTAACCGTATAAACTAAATTCATTAAAGTTTATATTTTTAGTTATATATATTTATTTTAAATAAATATATTTTTAAAATATATATTATTAGTTTAGTTTATATATTTTTTATGTCATCACTATATTTATTTTAAAAATATATACTAAAAATTTTTTTTTACTAGAATGGTTAAATCATTTTGTTTGTTGTTAATGGTAGATATTTTATACCGAAATCCAAACTAAACCCACGAGGCACATATATATAACTAAGATTTTTCACTCAAGTGTTAATGGGTAGAAAAAGTTGAACTCTAGCCTAACCCATAAGGTGAGTCCTAAGAACCACTAAACCACCATAAATAGTTAAACCTCAAATCATTATCAGACTGACAACAACAACAAAAAAAGCAAATCACAAAAAAAAATTTCATAAGTGATAATGTAAAAGACTGAAAATCCAAAAATAAGTTAAATTATAAACTAAAAATTTGTAACTCCACATAAAATAAAAGTCTGTGGATGTGGAAAATTCTTAATTCTCCAAGCACCTCAGAGGAGCACTCCAAGTAGTGTTCTGCACGGGTTTTGACGAAGACATATACTTTCTCCAATCATCAAGAATAAGATTCAGATCATGCACCTTCTTCTCCAAACCAAGGCAACAATTACCATGCATTGTGCAAATCAAGTTTATGTCTTTGCTCGGATCACAAAACCCACAAACGTAGACCGTATCAAAGAATCTAATCTGGACTCCAATCTCAGAGATAAAAGGGTCGTTCTTGATTTTGTTAAACACATCTTGATCGTGTAACCATGGATAACTCAGACGAGATTTGTACCAGAACTTGTAAAACTCAATGCTCCGGTTGTTCGATTTCGCATGTACGAAACCTCCATTAGCCCAATTGTCAAAACTGATAGGATTTCCGAAGAACTTATCACATGCCATTTGAAAGTCTCCATCTGGATATAGCCGAGGAAATGGATCTCTAAGCCACATTACATCTACGTCCTATATAAGTGATTAGCTCAGATTAATAACACTGTAAAAGCATGGACAGTACTATATACATAGAGTATGATCCCTCTAAATCCAAAAACTATTTGATCAACGTAATCTGTTTCTGACCCTTATTAATGATGCTATTTTACTATTCCGCAGAGTACTAATTATAACCATTAATTGATTCAATATCTTGAACAAAATCAATAGATGGGATGAAGTATAAAGACCATAGATTGATACCGTAAATATGAAGTTAAAACCCATTTCTAGAACTTGTATAAGAAGCTCGATTCTGCGCCACATCATCTTGACATAATCAGGAGTGTTGTAAGCTTTATCGCCAGAGAAATCAGTTTCTGAGGTTTTAAGGTAATAGCAATTAGGGTGAAGTTGTGAGCATCGTTTAAACGCCTTGGGATCCAAGCAAACCACAACGACATGTTTCAGAAGCTGTTGTGTTCCTTGTCCAATACGAAAACTCTCTAAGAAGAGATCAAATATGGATTTTGGTTCTGCCCAAGCTTCGTTTAATGTCGTTATAATCACTGTCTTGTTCTTAGTGGACGCGTTCACCAAAATCTTCTCCAAGATGATCTTTTGTTTTGCCTGAAACAACAACAACAACAAAATTGGACTTAAATCCAGTGGGGAGATCGAAAACATTTCTTTTAAGTGTGGCATCTAATTGACAAAAATAGAAAACCAGCAAAAAAAAAAGAACACTTCTCCGTACTATTTTATTTGCATTAATCCCATTTACTTTTTACTTCTATAACCCATTCATGTTCTCTGTTCTTCATTTCTCCTACCGTCATCTATTTCAGTTTTCTCAAACTTCTCATCCAAATCTATATATTCCCTATAGCTTGTTATTACTCTAACTAAATGGATGACTCATAATTATGTCTTGATTTTATAGTCAATGAACATTTCGTAAACAATATCTTTCTGTTAATTACCTTATGGAAAATGTTTTTTTTTTTGTCATTCACCTAATTTGTATATCAATCGTTGGTCATTGACTCTTAAAAAGGAAGTAACTCAACTACACTCTCACGGAAAGAGTTACAAACCCGAAGACACGCAAGATAAGCTCTAATATCTAGAGCTTTAAACACCTCTTGCGAGTAACATTGATTTTTTTTTTAAAACCATTGAATCGTGTAGTAATATGTTTAATTTTGGTTCTCAATTAAACAAGCTAAATCATCACCACTGGAATTCACATGGGCTTAAAATAGGATAGATTCAAATTTATTAGTTAAGAAAGTGAGCAAAGTCAGATGGACAGAAAAAGAAATGATAGGGGTAAAAATAATATATTAGTGGCGGAAAATTGAATCAGATCTGAATAATGATGAGAGCTTACCGTTTCAGGAGAAATTTCTGATGAGTTGAGATTGTTGACATAAAGTCGTTGAAGAGGATAAGCTGCTTTGTATAAAAACAGACAAGAAGCACTCAAAACAAGAAAGAGAATCAAAATTCTTGGTACTTCTTTGTGTCCGATCACAAATCCTGAATCAAGAAACTTCCTACGAAAAAATGAGGAAGAGGAAGAGGAAGAAGAAGAATTCATTTTTCCTCTTTTGTTTAAAAAAAAAAAAAAAAATCCTCTTCTTCTTCTTCTTCGATTTATGGTTTTGAACTTTTGTCTTCGTGTTTTGTGGGTTCTTATAATAACGTCGCAAGGCAAAAAGTCGTCATTGGTACTCTTGTAAGATGAATGTGCAACTCATTTTTTCAGTATTTTATTAGTATTATTTTGTTGATATTTTTTTTAACCTAAAAGACTCATTCTAATAAGTACAAATACAAGTGGTAGAATATTTGCATTATTTATGAAACTTCCATAACAATTGGTTTTTCTTTAATGTTTTTCCATGATTTTCAGAATGAAATGAAATGGTTTCATAACAACAATTTGTTGTTTATAATTTTGCTTTCTGTCTCTTTGTGATTTACTTCTTTATCGATAATAGCTTTGTTAACAATATATGGATTAGAAATGAGAGTTGGAGAGATATAGATCATATTTTCCTTAATATCTAAATCCATGTTACAGTTTGAATCTCTTTTTCATTGCATCTTTCACATAAGGCGACAGGCAGGCAGCCATTTAGAATAAGATATATACAAAATAGACAGCTAACTTTATTCACTTCCTTTGAAGAGATTTAAATCCTATGCACATCTCTTCATATTATCTTTCTTTCTTTCGGGTTCATGTTAAGTCCAGACCATAATAATGCCGCACAAAACTTCTCTATTTTTAAAAGAGAGATCTTCATCGACACTTTCTCCTAAATAGTTTACAACCTAAGTCATTTATAACTACTAAATCAGGTTGACTATATACAAAGTCGATTTTACTCTTTTCGCTTACAATCTCTTCCCTCTCTTGTCATCTCTTATCCTTCCATGATTTCGTGCACCTTTCATTCTCTCTATCTCTTCATTGTCCATACACTCTATTCCTCTGATTAGACTTCCTAATTAAACCTTGATTCTCATGCTCATCTCACATATCTCCTCTTTGAACTTTTGTGATTTTTGATGGTTTTGTGTTCAGTTGTGATTGTTATTTAAGGGAATGTTATTTGTAAAATCTGGCAGAATTGTGCTATTTTTTCCTTTTTACTAAGGATGTAGGCATGTAGTCCCATTGTTTTTTCTTGAATTGATATCTTCTTAATTAATGATACTAGTAGAGCTGCTAACACCGCGCATGCGCGGTGTCGGATTTGTTTCCTTTAGCTTTTCGATGTTTTTACAAATGATCTTCAGCCATATTTTAATTGGCACAAAATTTTGTAACACTTGGACATTGTTTTTCCTGTTGTTCTAGTGAAAGATGTTTTTGTCCGTCTTGAAGTAGAAAACTGTGCGTTTTTGAGCCTTATTCTTCCGAGTTTCAGAAAAATCTAGATGCATTTATACTTAATACTGCTACTCTGCCCAGGAAGTATGAAAGCACTATTGAGCATCTAAACATTATATAGAAACCTTATCAAGTAATTAATTCCATTGATCATACATGTGTAACTGTAGATATATGTACGAAACTAATTGAAGCAGTGATGCAGCCCGAGCTCTCATTTCTCATGTGTACTCCGTACTCGATATTTTGTCCCAAATCGGAATGTTTCTGTAGTTTTTAATCATAAATAGCTTTACTTAAAGCTCATAGTGAATATTTTACACAATGCCATTAGCAGAGAGAAAAATAACTTAGAAAAATGAATATAAAACTGTGAAAGAGGGTCAAAATTAATTTTATTAATATAATTTCTTTTGATACAGATATATCCTTCTTATATTCGTTAATGATTTCAAAAGAACAATAAGCAGGCTGCAGCCAAACACTCTTTGCTTTGGCCAGCTTTCCATTGCAACTTCACTTTCCATTTCTCAGCCCTGGATCCTGGTGCTTTCTCTTCCTCTCCTATTTTCTCTGCTTCTTCTTAATTTCCTTTCTATCTTTGGAATTCTCTAACTTCTCACGATTTTCAATAAGCTTTGGCTGAGTTCTGTCATTAGTTTCTTCAGCGTAGATGATGATGGGTATATTGGTTTAGTCAGACGATGATCAGCTTCACCTCCTGACGTATCGCTGCTACTCTTTATGCATCCTAAATTTATAGATTTTTGACGAGTAGTGAGTATGTACAACACTTTAATCAAGGAAACAACAACAACAATTTAAAATAAGTATGATTCACACATGAAAAGCGAATAAGCAAACCTCCCATGAACCCATGGCGGAAGAACCCACTTGAAGACAACAACTTATCACTACAATAAAAACATTATAGCCCATTTCAACAAAAATATATTATATATATCTACATATATATATATATATACACTCTACAAATTAAATTTAGAGCAGCTAAAATATTTCTGTAAAGTGATGGCACCTTTAGATACTCCTCAAAGCAGTGAATTTGGACAGAAGATGTGGATCCCATGACAATAGCAGAAGTTGGAGAATAGTCTCATAATCTATGCTCTTATTCTCTTCATGGGCAATTATTAGGCATTGACGGTCAGAAAACATAAAAGGTGAAAATGAAACCACGAAATAGAAATAGAAATATCTTATGTATAAGCCTAAATTCAGAAAATGGACTTTGAAAATATATTCCTTTTACTCCATAGCATAAAACAATGACATTGTCAAGAAAAACCATCCGACCATCGTCTTTGGCAAGCCTGAACCAGATAACTCTCAAATTTAGACATTTAGCAATCCAATTGAAATTGTGAGAATGAAAAATACGAAGTTAATAAAAAATCTCACTTTGACTTTGACGATAGTTTGTCTGAAAGTAAAACTGTGCAAGTGTAGTAATTTGTATTCGTACTCAGGTTTGACGATCCAAATAATTTCCTATCCTTCTTCAGCTCAAATATATGCAACTACTGCACAAACATAAAATCCTTGTTATGAATTAAAACAATTCAAATAATACTCTGAGTTAGTTATCCAGGACACAATAGCATGTTGAGATGTTTCAATGTCCTTAGTAAAAAAATATTATTATATCTAAAGCATATTACACAAAAGCAGTCACGGTTCCGAAATCATCTCACTTCTCCACTCTTCTTTTCATCATAACCACAGAAAATTAAACAATTTGAATCAAATAATGATGGGAGATAGGAGAAAACAAACTTTATGGACATGTCAGAGTCTCTTCCACACCTTTCACTACAGATCATTGGTTCTTCATGAGTAAAAAACGATTCCAATCCCTCATTCCTCTGCACCGAGAATCATTGGAAATAGCTTACTCTGCTTCCGTTGCTCTATCTCCAGCGGCTGCTTCCCCTACACACTCGATTCAACGGCGGCTATTTCCAGATTGTGAAGGGAGAGTTTGTGAGAGGAGGACTGATGAAGCTAAGATAAGGCGAGGAGTTTTGAGAGTTCGGTGTGTTTGGAGATCCACATTTATAGGATGTAGAGTTATAACGGCGGTAGGAAGGCATTGGGCAAGTGAAGAGAACTGAAGACGGAGATGGATGTAATGAGTTGGGAGCCGATGAGTCCCGCTGGTTAGGATTCGTGATGGCCAACTTTCGAATCCAACTGCGAAGCATGTCGGTTAAGTTTTTCGACCGTGAGAAGGTTGAAAAAAACAGGAGACTTGTTCTTTGGGCTTGACTAAATCATAAGGTAATATTATGGAGTTAATTTCGAGATTGGGCCATTAACGGAAGATATAATAATGGACTGTCAAAGTATGTTCTTTGGAAATTTTAATCCGTATACAAATTTAGAGCTGATGAATATATTAGACGGTGAAAATAAAAGACACGTGTCCAAAAAATAGAATATGACGTGGAAGTTTTAGGTGGAGAAAAGTTCCCTGATTATACATAAGATATTACTTAACTTCATCTACTTTTCACTATTCCATAATTCTCCAATTTTGTCAGTTACGGCCTAACTTTTTTTTTGGGTCAAGATCAGTTACGGCCTAACTATTCTAGTTTTTGACAATGCATAATTTCTTCGATAGTAATAAGGGTTGCTGGTGTTGCATATTTCGAACAGTTCTGAACTCGAGTTGAGCCTAACCTTCCTTAAGTTCATTCTCATTATTGGTATCAGATCTGAACTCAGTCCACTAGAGCCGACCTAGACGAATATACTCAAACAAATAATCATATGTATATATAATATATTAAAAAAGAATTATATAACCAGAAAGAAAAACCAATTTGATTAAAATTGAGAGTAGACCGATTTCCTTACACCACAATAAACGCTTCATTCTTAATATTCTTCTTTTTTTTTTAATCCAAATCCATATATATAAGAACAAAAAAATTCGTCAATCCCTCCAATCAGAACAAAATCTTCAATCCTCTAAACACTTCATAGGAACACTCCAAGTCGTGTTCTGCACATGCTCAGACAAAGACAGATACTTTCTCCAATCATCAAGAACAAGATTCAGATCATGAAGCTTCTTCTCTAATCCAATGCAACAATTTGCATGCATCGTGCAAACCAAGTTTATGTCTCTGCTCGTTTGACAAAACCCACCAAAGTAAACCGTATCAAAGAATCTCATTTGGATTCCAATCTCAGTGATAAAAGGCTCGTGCTTGATTCTGTTAAACACATCTTGGTCGTGTAAGTCTGGGTAACTCAGACGAGATTTGTGCCACAATTTGTAGAACTCGATGCTTCGATTGTTCGACCTCACGTATGTGAAACCTCCATTGACCCAATTGTTTGAATCGAAAGGATCTCCGAAGAATCTATCACATGCCATTTGAAAATCTCCATCTGGATATAGCCGAGGAAATGGGTCTCGAAGCCACATAATGTCTGCGTCCTAGAGATTTACATAGACAAGAATTCTTTATAACAATAAGTGATTATCGTTTTATACGCCAATAGGCTAAATATTATTGACAACCCTTAAAGAAAAAATACGAAATGTGATTTGTTAAATCATGCAGAATCGCAAACCATTACGTTATAATACCTATAGATACTTTTCGTATAAACCAATTAAAAATTCAAAACCATTAATTCGATATATTGAACAAGAATGACATAGTAATAAAAGAATTAAGACCATAGATTGATACCGTAAATATGAAGTTAAAACCCATCTCTAGAACTTGTGTAAGAAGCTCGATTCTGCGCCACATCATCTTGAGATAATCAGGAGTGTTGTAAACTTTCTCTCCGGAGAAATCAGTTTCTGAGGATTCAATGTGGTAACAATTAGTATGAAGTTGTGAACATCGTTCAAACGCCTTGCGATCCAAGCAAACCACTACAACATGCTTCAACAGTTGTTGTGTTCCTTGTCCAATACGAAAACTCTCTAAGAATAGATCGAACAAAGAGTTTGGTTCTGCCCAAGCTTGATTTAGTGTCGTTATAATCACTGTGTTGTTCTTCGTCGACGCCTTCTCCAAAATTTCCTTGAAACTGACATTTCCTTTAGCCTAAAACAGCAACATATTAGACCGAATACACAGATTAAAACCTGAAAAATCAGATGAAACAGAGTATAGGGAAAACAGAGTAAAATCAGATCTGAAAACTGATGAGAGCTCACTGTTTCTAGAGGAACCTCTGAGGAGTTAAGATTTAGTAATGGTGGAGATGGAGAAGCGACAAGAGAACTGAGATTGTTGACATTAAGTCGTTGGAAAGGATAAGCTGTTTTGTATAGGACCAAACATGAAGCAGTCAAACCAAGAAAAAGAATCAAGATTCTTGTTACATCCGTTTGTCCAATCATAAATCCTGAATCAAGAAATTTAACCCGAGACGAAGAAGAAGAAGAGGAAGACGAAGAACTCATTTCTTTTTCTTTCTTTGGAAATTGTTTATCCTTTTTTGTTTCTTCTTTTTGGTCTTCGTTTTTTGTCGGTTCTTATACGTACGAGCAAGCCAAAAGTCATCATTGGCACTTTTGTAACAGCAATGTTCATTATTATTTAATTTTTTGTTTATTACTAGTATTATATTTTTAGTTAAGATGGACTCATTCCAAAAATAAATACAAGTGGTAGCATCGTGTATTGTTATTATATTCTGAATCATTGAGATTTTTTATTTATTTTTGTAGCGATTTCTATATTATTCAGAATGATAGTAATTGAATTCCTTATAACTAGTATTTTTTTTATGACGATTATATTACAGGGGACGAAAGAAAAAAGGTAATTTTACTTGGAACTTGGAAGGAACTAAATAGTTTTAGTAATACTATTATCTAGGAAACTAAGCCAAATTGTTTTACAGTTCTGGTTATAACCAGCGATCAACGAAAATGTCGATTAATGTGTTCATAAACTTTTAATTCTTTTTCATATTCATGTCGCCAGAAAGCTCATAAAGACGGCTTGATTATTGTAATCATAATAATAATTAATTGATTAGTTATTGTTTTTGAACAGTATCAATAATTTGACTGGAATCCATAGACTTATTGTCCACTACAGTGTAAACGCGTGGGTGTTTCCTACTAGTAGTAGTCAGTTAATACTTTTCTAAAAAATGTTTGTGGCTGCCATGAATCATGATGGACTTTCATTTTTTTTTTCTCACGTTTAATTTTTTTAAAAATGTTTAAGAGTCAATAGTAGTAGAAGGCGTTTGGATATCCATTCGAGTTTGGATCAGACATTTTTGGATTTTCGGATTTAACAATATAAAATCCATTCGGATTTTTGGACCGGATATAATTAATAATTTTTTGAATTCAATATATTTTGTAATACCATGCAAATTCTATTTTATATCTAAATTAAATTCGGATTCGGATAATACCATTTCTGATCCAAATATCTGTTTTAAAATAACATATTTTACCTAAAAACATATAAAAGTAAACAATATATAATTAATGAAATCTTTTAAAATATTATAAAAATATGTATGAACATAGAACATAAAATTATTTGGTTCAAAATTTGAAACCAACATTTTAATTTCCTTTCAACGATTTTCCACTTCAGAATCTTGAATCTTTATCTTTACTAGTGATCAACCACCCCGCTCTCACGCAGAGAGCTGTTTTGTTTTCTTTGTTTTCTGTTCCTTTTTATTTATTTTGGTGATGTTTATTATATTGTTTTGTGTTTTTGTAAATGTATTCTTTTGTATATTTGGCTGTTACTTTTTGTGTTTTTGTAAGAAAAAAAATTCTCCTAAATTTTTTATTATATTTTTTAAATTCACTAATTTTCTTGTCTCTTTTGCATTTGTTTTTAATTAATGTCTTTTTATACTTTGGTACTCATTTTATAGGAGACTTTGTATTTTTTGGTCTTCCTTTATTCCCCCCTCCCCTACAATTTTTTTTGTTTCCAATCATGATATTTTTTTCTTTTAAAATTTATGATTCATTCTGTATATTTGATTATATATAAAGTTATTTATTTATATTTATATGTATATATTTTTGAAGTGGTGGTTAGATTTTCAAATTGAGTATTCAATCGTCCTCTGACGGAATATCCATCTCTGACATCGTCCTGCTGCTTGTGCAGTCATGTCGGCGAAATATGATGTTGTTATTTTGATGGAAGGATAAAGATTAAAATTGGAGGTTTAGTGAGACTATGGGGAGAAAGGAGAGTAAAAAGTTTTTTTTTTTAAATAGTAGGAAGCAGGTGAAGAAGTGCAGTCTTTTTAAAAAAAAGAAATAGAGTGAAACTTTTTTTTTTTAATGGTTTGTTTGGTAAAGGAGGGGTGAAGTTAGACAGGTGTTAGAAATAGGAATCTGACGTGGATATCCTAGGAGAGAAAACTGATTAATTATAAATAGATTCAATGAAAACGTTTAAAATCGAAGCTCTGACCGATCACCTAAAAACTAAAGAGAATATTACACACAAAGACACTTATAGACACTTATATATCAGTAAAAGACACTTTAAGCTACCAAGGTACTTTGTCCTTAGTAAAAGTCCAAACTATCCTTTATTCATCTTTTTATTTTTCTATCTTTTCTCTTTCGTTATCTTCTTCTTCATCATCTCATTACTTCTTTACTTTCTCTCTTTTCTTTACATTTTTCCAGTTCCATCAAATCTGCACCATCAACAATTTCTTCAAAGATGTCCAAAGGCCTCCTCGGAGCTGAATAATTTTGCACAACTTGATTTTATAAAACGAATTGACTGGTTCGATCTCTACAGATCTTGGAAGCTTAAATCCCTTTCTGATACTCTTAATCTCTCCTTGAACCATTAATTTTGTGAAATCTCTAAATCAATAAACATGTTTTGGTTTAATAGAGCTTAAAATACTTTCATTTTGCAGAGAAGACACAACAGTGGCATAGAGACGACAGTGGTGTGGATCCAGCGGTGGCATGGACACGGTGGTGGCATGGATACGGCGGTCGCATGGATACGACGGTGGCATGGATACGATGGCAGTGTGGATACGATGGTGTTATGGATACGATGGTGTTGATACGACGGTGTTGTGGACACAACAACGACGTGGTATGATGGTGGCCTGGATACAACGGTGGCCTGGACACGATGGTGACGTGGACATGATGGTGGCGTCTACACACCAATGGCATGGACACGATTGCGTGGACACTGCAACAAAGACACGGTGATCTGGACAAAATGGTTAAGACACGGTAGCCTAGACACAATGGTATAAACACGGCGGCATGGATTAGCGTGAATATGGTGCGTGGACACGATGGTATAAATACGATAGTATATAACCTCTTAACTAAGAGTTTTAAATCAAAAAAAAATTTGTGAAAATTTAGAAGAATCAATTTATATATTACTTTGAAAATAGTAAGCTTTTATGGTTATCCATATTTCCAAGTTTTAGTTAAGCATTCATTTTATGAATTGTCAACAAATTCATGTATATATGGATAGGTCATAATTGGTTTGTCCATAAAGTCTTGTACATATGGTCAACATTAATGCATTTATTACAAAGCTTCATTGCCAAAATTGATGCTTCATATATAAATTTTACTCACTGAACAAGAGGTGAACATGTGGATATCACATTTTATTCACATGTTTTATAACTCATAAAAAAATAAAGAGGAATCAAATGTATCACATATTTTTTCACTGATAAAACCACAAATGTTGTGTCCACAATATATTGTCCATAGAAACATATCTACATTTAAGCAAACAAATGTTCAACTTCTTATCTATAATCTAGAGATCTAAATTTCTTTTAACAATCACTGCTTGTTGGCACCATCCACAATATGAGTCTATACTCACTTAGCCATGTTATTTTGTCCACACTAAATATTTCCACTTAACCATTGGTTCAAAGATTAAATACAACTTGTCCACAATTAACATCTTGTTTATGACACAATTACACATTGTACACGACATAATGTCCATGACACAATATCCACAATCACTCGATTTCAAACTCTCATAGAGAAAGCAGATCTAATTCAGTATTCAAGATAGAAGTTAACAGTTGTAAAGAAAATCGAAGAAGAAGAAAAAGGAGAGAGAGAGAGAGAGAGAGAGAGAGAGAGAGAGAGAGAGAGAGAAAACTTAGCAACATCACTGAAGATTCTGGAGTTCAAATTGAATTACTGGAAATTATCTGTTTTAGATCTTGAATGATATTCAGTAGGTGGTTTTGATAAGTGAAAGCCCTTGTTGATTCATTTATGAATTATTTCTGCTCTTACAACTAACTGAAGAAAAAAAAAAAAACATGTTAAAATGAGTAGATGCAGCGAAGGTAAAAAGAGAAGAGAACACAACTTTGTTTAATAAAGGGTAATTTCGGTTTAATATATTTTTAACAATGTATAAAGTGCTTTAATAGTTCAAAGTACCTATTTTAAAAAAAAAAATAGCAAAAGTGCCTAAAATTGTAATCAACTCAAAACTAAACTAAGAAATCACAACAGCCTATTTTACTATAAAATTCTAAAAGCTTGTAATAGATAAAATTAATCTACAACTAAAGTAGCAACCAATCACCAAAAATGTAATACATTATCTAAAATCTCACGTACATTTCCTCCGGTATCAGTACTTTTACATAATAAATCATATATATACATATACCTTCAATCCATATCCTTTTTATATTTCGATTAATTCATAAACTTATATTACAACCAATTATTCCACGATTCTCTCGAATTGAAAGTACTTTAAGGTAATTGTAATATATTGTAATATATATGAGACACTTGAGATAACATAAGGTCACTAGTACTACCTTACGTTACGACCACACCTACGACGACGTTTCCATTTCTTCTCTGCCATTTTCGTTTTCCCCAACGCGCTCTCCGACAAATACTACTTCCAAACGCGAAGAAGTTGCTTAGGATACCAAACTTTGCTGTTTAAACCCTTGCAACAATTGGCATGCATCGTGTTGACTACATTGATGTCTTTGTTCGGCTCGCAAAAAGTTCCGATATGAACTGTGTCGAAAAACCTTATTTTGATTCCGATTTGATCAACAAATGGATCTCTTTTAATGAGGTTGAACACTTCTTGGTCATGCTTTCTTCTACCGGGGAATCTCCATCTCGATTTACACCAATACTCATAGAATTTAATGGTTTTGTTGTTCGCCTTGACGTAAGTAAATCCGGAATTCACCCAATTGCTCTTGCTTGAGGAATTTCCTTTGTAATGGTCGCATGCAATCTGAAAATCTACGCCTGGAACAAATCGGAGGAAAGGATCGCGAAACCACAAGATATCGGCATCCTAAAAGCAAATGAGAGTAGACACGGTGAAAATGTAACCATACTTTAGTTTTGAAGAAAAATACATCATAATAATTGGGTTGTATTTATAGCTGAATAATAAGGTAGATTAATATATAGGTGTATCTTAAATATAAATACTAAAAATATGTTCATTTGTTAAGTCATATAAGTGCAACTTTTTGTAACTTTTTATAATTACAAAAAAACATATTAAACAAAGAGTAAGCGAGAATATTGCTGACCGTGAAGAGGAAGTTGTAGCCTAGGGCAAGAACTTCCCTTAGGAGTTCCATTCGCCGCCATATGATTTTCAAGTAACCGGGAGTCATGTAGCTGTTCGCGCCAGAGACCTTGTCATAATCAGTGGCGTTGATCAAGTAGCAGTGAGGATGAACCTGCAAGCACCGTTCATATGCCTTGTTGTCGACGCAAACCCCAATCACATGTTTCAAATACTTTTCTGTTCCCATTCCGATGCGAAAACTCTCAAGAAACAAGTCGAATATCGAGTGTGGAGCTACCCACGCCTGGTTTATTGCTGTTATAATCACCGTCTTGTCCTCCATTGCGGCGTTCATCAATACTCTTTCAAGTTCTGAATCTGGTTCTCTCTATATTGTATATATCCACCATATAAAAACTAGTTTGGATTAATTAGGGTTCTTCAATGATAACCAAGTGTATATGGATTTGATTATTTCAAAAACTAATTTTCCTTTACGTTTGTTTACATATTAAGTTTTAGTATGTTCGCTTTTAAAACGTTTTTGTGAAGCTTTTTCTCCATTATCGTTTCACACATACCAAAAAAGATGAGAAAAGGATAACACTGTTGAAGCGTAAAATAAGTAAATACATTCTATTAACACCTAAATATAAGCGAGAAAAATAAAGCAGTTATTTGTACTTGTTATTTGATAACTCACAGTCGTCACTGGTTTCAAGGAAGTTTGGTTTTGTGAAAACCAGTTGATTTTCCATGGAGACAAAACCATTAGAGGATTATTAGAAGAATTATAGACCAGAAGGCATGAAATTGCCACGGTGGTGAACAGCAACACGAGCTTCATCACATCTCTTTGTGATCCGTTTGAAGGCGGCTTGGTTATGTCGCCGTCTCTATCTCCGGAGAATTCGTAACCTGTAGAAGAAGAGGACAACTCGGAGCTCGTATCTCTCATGGTTGTTCAAATATCTTTTAATTTGTTCGTATGTTCTCTTTAGCTTCACAAAACCTCCATTTATATAATAAGTTTCTCTCATTCGACTGTTTAATTTTTATTTTTATTATGAGACAATAATTATAGTGTTTTGTTTTATTTATAATATTTGGTCACAAGTCTCAGTAGATCATTATGAACATTACTTAGATGATCAAGGAACGCAAAATGAGAGATTTGTTTAGCATTAAAGTTGAGAGGTAGGATTATACTACATTCAACCCTTTTTTTTGGAACAAAGTGTATTCAACCATTTATTGTTACACCATTTAGATAACATTGCTTAACAATCTGAAAAACCAAAAGCTACCTATCGGTTTTTTGTTCTAAAGTTCTACACACAATGTTGATCATGATCGTGGATCAATCTTCCATTACTACTAAATTTTAATAGAAAAAAGTAATAAAGCACCAATCAACACGACAAAAGGTACACAAAATCTCAACGATAGCCTAATCGTAATGAAATTCTAAGAACTTGTTCGTAACCTATAGTAATTTCAGTCACTTGAAAATACAACAACTGCAAATTAAGTTAAAAAAAACAAAACAGTGTATTCTTCAAGTTGTAGCAAAGGGTGCGAGATCGTAAATGCATTAATAATATAATCTGAATCAAACAATAAAATTTGAGAGTTTTCTGTGATTAGTTTGAGAGTCATACATACTTTCATGTTTTGTGATTTTGAACTGTCTACAGATTTATGTTTTTTCTTCCTCAAGCTATATGGTTTTTGATATCGCAATTGCTATTCTGATTTCTTATTATTGGTTGATCTTCTTTTCCATCATTCGCAGATGGAATGCAATATTAAGAATAAGAATGTATCGGTTTATTTCCTGCCCATTAGTCACACTTTTGTTTATTTTGATGAGGATCATAATAGTCTTATAGGTTTTAATTTCTTTTTGTTGTGAACTCTCTCTGTAGGCCTCGAAGGAGTTATCCAGCGATTTTTGCATCAATGGTGATGCCAACAAGCTGTTTTTAGGCGTAATAATCTAACTGAACTTGTTGACTTCCCTTCCATGGGCGATGCTTTATTCTACCAGATAAATGTTCATACAGAACCGAATGAGACTATTATCAAGGTCATGGCATTATGGAGGGAAGCAAACATTTAAATTTCTGGGAAGCCTACAAGTTAGTAATGCCTTATGGTGGCATCTAAGAAGGATTCATTTGATGAGTATAATTGATAATTTTGTTCCCTATTTTCGGATTCGATTAATTTTCTATCTTTGTGATATCCTTTTCTGGTTCGATAGATTGTCGGCCTTTTATCCACCGCAAATACTGGTCGAAGCTTCTAAGATGGCTTCAAATCCGGCTTATTTTCCTCAGACTCCGTTTCCGCTTTGAACAATTCCAAATTACCTCCTCCGTCACCTCTATTCCTTCTCCTACAGCTATGCCATCATGGTCTCTCAATTCGAACCGTAATCATCCTCAATAGGGACACCCAGATACATTGTCGGTGACGTATGAGCAGCAACACTTCTCTGCTCTTTTAGGGTCAGCCTCCTCTCCCATTATCGAAGGAAGCTTTGCAGAGGTTATTATCTTTTTATTTGATTCTCACCTTGTTTGACCATTCCTACCATAGGGGTTTGTTATTGTATAGTTAGAATGAATAGGTTAGTTGGGTTCTCCTTTTTTGTTTTGAGTGGTTTGTCAGTTATTGATTGTTGGTTTGCTATATTCAGTTTGCCGGATTCTTCCTTTCTCTATTTGGCCTCTGCATAACATTACAATGCCATATAGGTAGGTAAATACCATCTGTATATCCTTCTACTGTTTCTTTTAGATGTTGTAATCCCGTGTATATGTTGTTTCCGTGAAATACTCTAGTGTTGTAGTTATTATAATTTGTGAGGCCTAACTGTGCTGATAACGTGGACGCCCATTAAAAATTAGTGTGTATATCTATTTTATTGTGGGCTTAAGAAAATAAACTGGATTACTTAAGTGGATTATTTAACGGGTGAATCCCTTGAAATGGTAGGTTTTGAGAGAAGAAGTAGCTGACGTATATCACTGAGAAGAAAACCCACACATATATATATATATATATATATATATATATATAATTTGGACCATAGAATATGGAGTAGTTTTGTCAAATACATTTGGATTATATGCTTCTTTACGTTTGACACATACAAAAAATCAGACTTGGTTAGTTAATTGCATCAGCTGAATAAACTACTATGATATAATATATGAAGTTAGACATATTTCACGTTTTGCGTAAATTTTAATTTTTATATAACTTAATATGTAACATTTTATTTATAAGAATATATGGATTTTTATTTTTTCTTTCATTTTTTTATTTTCAAATTAACACAACTAATAAATTAATAATTTATTTTACTTTTATAGATACATATATATATATATATATGTATATCACTAATAAAATACATTCATACTTCTTTTAATTTATAAAAAGTTTACAAATAATAGAAGAATAATTCGCATTCTTAATTCTAATATTTCAAAAACATATAAAAATATGTTTCATGAATTCTTTTAAAAATAAGAATAAAAATACACATTTGTTATTTTTATCACAAATTTATGAAACAAATACGTTCAATTTAAAAAAATTATGGACTACATTAATATCATTAATACAAAAAGAGAATAAACAAAATTAATAAAGAAAAAATAAAGAGATGATAAAACAGACTATACAAGTTTGATTTTGTTGAAATTTTCAAATAGATTAAAGAATAAATAAAAAGAAAAATTTCAATAAAATATTTGCATATATAATATCAAACATAAAAAAATGTAGTTTGTATTATAAGACTTGATTCTTTTCAGAAATGAATTACCATAATATATAGGTGTACTAATGAATTAGTTTTATCGAAGACATAAAATTTTAGCCCAATAGTAAAATTAGATTTGTAACTCCATAGAATGGAAAAATAATGTTTACAACAAACTTTTAAAATGTGACATGTGGCACATCCTTAGAACTTAAAAAAAAAAGATAATTATTTTATTATATAAGGTTATTTTAATTAATCATGAATACATGATAGTTGATAAATAATATACTATTACATTTATTTCATAAATTATTCTCTATTTAAAAATAAATATATTTCATAAATAACAGTAAATTACGGTATCTGCAAACAATTATCAATCTCGCTAGTGTTGCTTGATTTTCCATACACATTATTGCATTCAACTACAGGCTTATTTCCATCGACGGTAGTAATATCAATTTGATCAAAAACAATGTCTTTGCAATATGTGATTTTGCTGCAATTCAACTTTATAATCTCATCGCGTCGTGACGTTCCATGAATATCTTTAAATGTCACGTTACTAATTGCCACTGCTGATTCCTATTAAACAAAAGATACTTTTTATTTTATTTTGAAAAGACTAATTTAGTTATGCTTGCATTTGTTTTTCTTACAAAAAGAGAAAGAAAATATTTTACCTCCACATCAAGACGCCCTTTATCTATATAATTTTGATCAATTATTATCGGATTTTTTGTTTCAGTGAGATTGATGCCATTGAAAACAATATTTCTTGCATATCCTTTTCCATTCTAAACATTCAAATTAAATATAAATTAGCAAAAAAATAATATCACGAATATAACACTTAATAAAATTTTAATATAGATAATTATAATAAACAAATATTACAGGCCATGTTTTAATTCTCACTCCATTATCCGTTCTATTAAAAGTGCAATTAGTAACTTGGACGTTTTCAACTATAGATTCTTCTCCATCTCTTCCTAAACTTCCCACACTGTGATTTAATTATAAAGATAAAGAAAAATTCATTATAAAATATGAGAAATTAATATCTATTTGATGGCATCAATTAATCACATATAAGTTGAAAAAGATAAAAATAATTATAAATATACCTTATTCCATGTCCAGGACCACAATTCATTCTTGTGATGTTGATATTTATACTTCCATTATTTATAGCTACACAATCATCTCCTGTAAAATTTGAAGATATTGAAATATAAAACAACTCTTATGCCATTTCAAATTGAAAATTTAGTGATTGCAAAAAACAAGAGAGCTTTCTAGCTACATACCAGTTCCAATGATAGTGTCATATATTTTTATATCACTTGATCTTGATATATCAATTCCATCGGTGTTAGGACTATCATCAGGTGCAATAAGCTGTATCTGTGTAATTTTAACATGTTTACATTCGCAGATTGAGATATGGTTTTTTGGGCTATCGAACGAAGTTATTCCAATTATTTTAAGATTATTGCATCCTTCAAAATGTAATTGCTACAATAAAAAAAAAACAGAAAACATTTTCATCATAAGTTTTCAATATAGAATTTATAATCGAACTAATAAAATATATATATATATATATATATACTTACGGTAGGGCGTGAAGAAGCTGGCAATCTGGGCTGTATTTATTAAATATAAAATAATAAAATTAGATCCATATTTTATAGATATGTAACTATTTTTAATTTTTTTTTTATTTAAATATGTATTCAAATATTTTACCTTCCAAAATGACGAACCACGTCCATTTATTGTTCCTAAACCAACGACCGTTAAACCAATTATTTTCTTAAAATTAACCCACTCACATGATTTATAGTCTGACCATGCCGTTTTGTTGATAGGGGCAACTATATTTCCTTTTAACTGCAAACTTGAACACATATACATTTTATATCCTCACATATTTTTTTTCCACTCCATACATTTGTAAATCTATCTTAAAATTTTTAATCTTTGGATATTACCTGAACTTGTACAGATGGAGAGTTACAAGGACCTTGAAAGACTAGAGGTTGTAATAAAAATGTATTATTGGAAGGAATAAGGAGTATTTTATTATTCCCACCACTGCTACACATAGCTTTCCATGCTTCCACAAAAGCCTTTCAAAAAAAAAAAAATTAAATTTATAAAAATTAATAGATAATAATAATTATAAGTTTGTAACAAAATTATGACCTATACTTAAATGTTGGCTGGGATATAATTTTTTTATCTAACCTTTTTATACAAGATAACTATAACATGTTATACAAAAATATATAGATGTAATATTTTGCTTAGAAATTTCATGACATTTTATACGTTTTAAACAACTAGGGAATCATAGCCTATCTTTTAGCACTTTCATCTAGTGTATTTGAATAATTCTGATTCAAAAATTTACTAAAATAAAATTATATATATATACTTGATTAGGATTATAAACTGAAATTATTTGTACTACAAAGGAACTATATATATATGAGACTGCTTTTCATGAACATATCAAAATTTCAGTGTCATCATTTAAATAAAAAAACATGATGTTAAACATTATGGCTTCTTTTGATATCTTTAAATAACTCAAACTTAAAAATTGTGACACAATTTATTTTTTTTAATAAGAAAATCAGATAATTGCAGAATTAAAAAATGAGATAAAATGATACCTTTGAATCATCAGTAGTACCATCTCCTTTAGCACCAAATTTAAAAACATCATAGATTTCGCAATTTACAAAATCAAAATTGAAGAAAGTCAACAAGAACACAACATGTACTATGATTTCCTACAACATCCAAAAGCAAAGTCAGATAGAAATAAACATATTGAGTAAAAGAGAAACGATATTTGATTTCATATGTACCATTTTGTGTTGAATTGTGTGATGATGAACAGATAATTTCATCAACAAAAAATAAGAGGATGATCAGATGATTGAATGTAAGGTATTGTGTATTGTATGTTTTATTATCACATATTTATATACTTACAATTCATGGATGTAGTCTCAGATTTGCATATTTTATACCTAAATTCATTATCAACAATTTTATTTTCTATTCATATAAAGGATGTAATCTATCAAGTTAGAAAATTAGAATTAGAAATAAATCTTAATTCTTAATTTTCAAACTTAATTTCAAAATTATGAAAGATAGAACTATAAAAAAAATCAAGAAGATAAGTTATAAGAGAGATGAAAATATACAAACTAAATAATATAGATATTAAAATTTTCAAAAATAGAATTAAATTTGGATGTATATTATATTCAGATTGCATTAACCTAATTATATTTAACAAATATGATCATTGTTTGTATGACATTTAAAAGTATAACTATTTTTCTCTAGTAATTGGGTAGACTTTAAAAGATATAGAGAACTATTTAAGATGGAAGATATGAAATTCACTTATTTGAGATGGAAGATATGAAATTCACTTATTTGAGATGGAAGATATAAAAGATATAGATAATTATTTAAGATGGAAGATATGAAATTCACTTATTTGATAAAGTATTTTTTTTTTTTTACCTTGAATTTATTTTTTGTAGTAAATTTATGAAAGACATGATTATTAAACTTGCCCATTTTGATTTTTAATGTCAACTTGGTACTTCATCTCAGTATTTTGTTTTTGTTTTTTTTTTTCAAAATATTATTCAATATACTTTCCTATTAATTATTCGATTTTTTCCAAAATTTGCAATCAGAATTCTACAATCCTATATATGCTACTTAATAATGAGATTGACTATTAAACAATGTGCATTGGTGAGATATTATGAAAATTAAAAAAAAATATTAGTATTTTAATAATTAAAAAGGTCTAGTAACAAAACAACATATATAATTAGAGTTTCCCGAAAATTTACATGAGTCTCATTTGAGAGTCTCTCATTCCTTTTGAAAAATTGCCAATAGAGATGCTCTAATACTCTACGTAACTCTGTTAGTGGCTATTAATACTCCACGTAAAATCTGTTAGTGAGTTGTTTAGAAATGCAAAAAGTAACTAGAAAGAAAATTGATGAATAGATAAAAGTGAAAGTGAACTTTGAAGAGATATGTCAGGAAAACGCTAATGAGTTTGCTCCTTTGTTACCTAGGACTAGGATTTTGACAAAGTTTATTTGAGACAATGTAAGGCATTCGTAGAGTGACTCATGGTAACATCTGCGGAGAAAGAAGATGAAGATAGCTGAAATTAGTAAACGTGAATTCGATATGCGTGCAGTTTTGATGACCTCATTATTTTGAATGATCATTTACATTTAAGATACTTTATTTGTTCTTTTCCTTTGAATTGATTAATCTGAACAGGAAAAAGTGCCTTTTTCGACCCTAACTAATTATCTCGTGCGTTTTCATACCTCAACAAAACAGTGGTGCGGTTTTCAACCCAAATTCCCAAAACATTTGAATTAGCTACCCGAACTTAAAACGTAGAGCATAAATCAACATTGACTAACGAAACGTTAGTCAAACGTTAATAATTGTACAGTCACCAGACATGTCAACAAAGATGTGTCGACGAGGACACTGTAGAGCACTGTAGACGACGTCGTTAAGCCTATAATCGTAAAACGGTGTCGTTATGATTTGGGGGAAAAATTAGGGATTTAACTTCTCTATCTTCGTCAATTTAATTCTTCTTCCTCAATTCGACGTATCTCTCTGTAATTAGAAAATTCAAAGTCTCACCTATCAGGTAAATCGCTAATCTCTCTTGTTTTTTATAGTTTTGATATTCGATTTCTGAAAGTAGGTAAACTAAAGGAGTAATGAAATAGTTTCAAATTTTTTGAAGCTTTTCTGTTGAAATGGATGAAAGAGCAAGAGGTTTCCCTAAGAGATGTCGATGTGGAGAAGCTGTGACAATGAAAACATCAAGAACTGCAAAAAACCCTGGAAGATTGTTTCATGTGTGTCCTTTTGGAAAGGATGGGGTAAGTTTTGAAATAATTGAAATTGAGCATTTAGTGTTAACAGGGCTGATAGTAAAAACGAGATTAAAATTGTTGCATTGTGTGTTACAGGACTAAAAAAATTGTTTTTAAAACACTTCAAGCTTCCAAACTAAAAAATTCAAGCTCCATGCTCCCTGCTCCATGCTCCATCATACCATTATTCTTGAGTTTGCTGACTCGGTCCTTCTCCAATGTCTAGTGTCATAGTCTCATGTTCATGTTCCCTTGTTGTTGATTTCTTCTTCTTTTTTGGCCAATGCATTGGCACTCCTATGTTCTTACACTTTGATGCATTGTGTCCAGCATCACCACATCGATCACAATGCATAATCCTTCTCTTTCTACTAACTTTTTTCTTTGTTGAAGACTCATTCTTTCCCTTCTTCCTTTTAGGTTTTGGCTTTCTTCCTTTTCGGTTTTCAATCTGTTCAACCAAACTCGGAGGTGGAATCACTGCATCCCCAGTTTTTTCCCAAAAACACATACCATTCACGGGTTCTATTGAGTCACTATATATTTGTTGCTGCCTTGAAGTGAGATACCAACTTGATATGTAATCTTCATAGTTGAGCTTCTTTTCTCTGATGATACGTAAGGCATGACAACAAGGGATTCCACTCATATCCCATTTCCGACATGCACAAGTTCTTAATCTCAAATTCACACTATAGGAAACATTACCTTCTCGGACCTCACATCTACCATCACTCCCTGGAATCATCCTACAAAACTTTAATTTCTCATGCTCGCTATCTATGATCTTTCTTATTCTAGAAGGGTATCTACTTTCATTGTCATCTGCTTTCTTCTTCCTTAGGTCAATACAAACCATTGCCCTTCTCCTAATAGTTTCTAACATCTCAACCATTGGCATATACCTTGCTGGATCAATGACATTGTTGAATGACTCTGATATGTTGTTGTGAACATCTACGCAGCTAGATGATGGGCTGAAGTAAGCAAGACTACAATTCTTTGGATTCTTTTCTATAATCGCCTCAAACACACGTATATCATAGCTCTTAATCACTTCCAGATTTGCATCATATCGAGGCATGGTATAACTTTCTACTAATCTCCAAAACAAGCCTTTAATCTCACTTTGACGTGGAAAAAGTTTCTTCAAGTTCCCATATATGTGTCTAGCACCACCAATGTAACCAATTTCTGCTGCATAATTCTTCACCCAATAGCCACCATAACTCACAGTGAACAACACATTGTCCCACATGCTGTAATTGACAGTAAAAAATCATATTAAATCAAGAACTTCAACTCTTTATGACATTTTTTCTAACAGCCAAAATGAATTTCAATTCAAAATAGAAGTAGAAAATACCTTCTTCTAGTTGTTCTTCCTTCCGGAATCACTCAATTTGTATAATTGAGTTCTCTTTGTATGTAATAGCACTCGATTCACTTCGTTATACTTTACTTAGAAATCAACTATGTACACTGCAATTTTTTTTCGAAGTCGACACGAGGAAGAAGAAAAAAATTCAATCCTTAATTTTATCCCTAAATCGTAACGATGTCGTTTTCTATCTGAGGTTATAAATGCCAACGTATCTGGTGATTGTATAATTTTTAACGTTTGACTACTTAAACGTTAGTCAATGTTGATTTATGCTCTACGTTTTAAGTTCGGGTAGCTAATTCAAATGTTTTGAGAGTTTGAATTGAAAACCGCACCACTGTTTTGTTGAGGTATGAAAACGCACGAAATAATTAGTCGGGGTCGAAAAATGCACTTTTTCCAATCTGAACAACCCGATTTTAATCTTAATCAGTCGGCAGAAAGAAATTTTTTTTATTGGATAAACGCTCAAAGGTACAGATTAATAAATACAGTATGCTTTTAAATGATTTATTTATATAAAATTACTATAAATTGGGGGGAAAAAGAAAAATCAGAATTAACACCATAGTTTTCAATATATATAACAAGTTAACAATAAGACATAAAATGATTACCCGACTATTTGGCTAGGCGAGAGATCTTTTTTGTTTGATCAACGCCAAACCAATTTTGGAACATTAGTTTATTCTACCATCGTCAGCAAGTACTGTATTTCCCATGTTAAAGATTGTTGAAATGATACACGAGATTTCTTGAGTAGAACCTTGTTGAATCGTGACCTCTTAATTCACAACCCCTAATATCCACACCTTGGTGGAATATTCCATTTAGTTTCGGTCACGGTCGTATTCACCGACAAATATTGCTTCCAATCCTCAAGAGCGGCTTTAAGATTCTTCACTTTGTTTTCCAAACCAACACAACAATTTGCATGCATTGTATTAACCACGTTGATGTCTCGGCTCGGCTCACAAAACCCACCGAAGTAAACCGTGTCCAAGAACGTCATCGTGATCCCAAGTTCCGCGATGTATGGTTCGTTCTTGATGGAGTTGAAAACATGTTGGTCGTGTCTTCTCGGGAATCTCTTGCTCGACTCACACCAATACTCATAGAACTTTAGAGTTTTGTTGTTGGCCTTGACATACGTGAATCCGGAGTTCACGTGATTGTTTTTGTCAGAAGGTTTTCCGTTGTAGTCATCGCAAGATATTTGGAAATCAACGTCGGAAAAGAACCGGGGAAATGGATCCCGGAGCCATAAGATATCTGCATCCTGTATTCAATAAAGAACCAATAATATCGTTACACATGCAAGTTAAACCGAGTCGAACCAAAATTTATCCTATTCGTATTACAATGCGTTATTGGATCTTAATTAATTATATTGAATATAGTTAGGAACCTTAGGGTGTTGGATTCATCTCAACTAGCAGATTATTAACCAATAATAACCATAAAAACATTGTACTTGATTGTATCAACAATATAACTTTTTTAGAAAAAAAAAGAAGATAATAGAACTTAAGCTATAATTAATTTATAAGCTAATTGACACCAAAAAAGTATCTAAAAAAAACTAAATAATAAACGCATACCTTTAGTTTCAAGCCTAAGGACGAATTATCTTGAACTCTAAATATCCACTCCACCCATCTATTAATCATACTACTGTACGTATTAAATTAGTGAGACAATTAACATATTGCGTACCGTGAATAGAAAGTTATAACCAAAACCGAGAACATCCTTTAGTAGATCCATTCGCCGCCAAATGAGTTTCAAGTAACCGGGAGACATGAACTTGTTTCTTCCTGAGAGCTCATCAGAGTCAGTGACATTGATCAAGTAGCAATTAGAGTGAACCTGTAAACAACGATCATATGCTTTGATGTCCAAGCAAACTGCAATCAAATGCGTCAATAACCTTTCGGTCCCTAGTCCGGTCCGAAAACTCTCTAGAAACAAATCAAACGTGGAGTTTGGAACCGTCCATGCATTGTTTAACGCCGTTATAATCACCGTTTTGTCCTCCATGGCCGCGTTCATTAGTACTCTCTCTAGCTCAGAAACAGGTTTTGTATGTTGTACCTATACATAACACATAATTAATATAATTAGGATCTAACAAATGTATATGTGTGTCAGTGTGTGTGTGTGTGTGTGTTAAACTTACCGGCGTTAAAGAAGTTTGGTTTTGTGAGTACCAACTTGTTCTCCATTTAGGCAACATCACTTGGAGAGGCTTATCCACAGATTTATAGACCAAAAAACAGGAAAGTGCCACGGTTGTGAGAAACAACACGACTCTCATCACATCTCTCTTACCCGTCGAACAGTCAGAGCCACTAGACCGTGGCTTGGCTCTGCCGCTGGGACCAGCCAGGCCATAGCCGGAAAAAGAAGAAGATCCTGTGCTCATGGTCTTCATAGTTTGAGCGATTGATTCTTAGTTAGGTGATCACACTTCCTTTTTATTTCACTCTTCAACTAGTTTTTATTTAATTCAGTTACATACATTATCTTAAAAAACAGTAATTGATTAGATAGAGGACAAAAACAAATGTTTTGAATGCTTGTGTTTATGACCATACTTTAGCACATAATACTTGATTAATTCCCTAAGTTTTGGGGTTGACATCATGCACCAGAAGCCAAACCGGGATAATGTGTTTGTAACTCCGGGTATATCCGGTTTAGCTGTGTCTTAAATGAAAATAACCACTAGAAAATAACTAAGAATTGTCGAGTAAATCAGTGATCAGACAGAAAAAGTCAACGACTTTGAAAGTCGACAAATCACATATAAACTAACAATTAGTCATATTATTAAAGAAAATGTGAGTACTTTACTTGTGATGTGGTCGATTAACAAGGAAGAAACTAGTAATTAAATGAATTAACTATGCCTTAGTAACTGGATTATCATGTGCCTTAAAAATTATTTTGATTTTTCTTTACCAGTCTTGTTGTCTAGTCTGACTTAAGAAAACGTTAGAAAATTAAAATAAAATCAAATAGTGGGCTTTTGCTGGCAGAGGCAGGGCCTAAACCATCTGACTTAAACATATCCGAAGTGTAAATTTCACACGATGATATACAGTGTAATCTCTATAAATTAATACTCGATAAATTAATTATCTCTATTAATTAATAAATTTATCCAATTCCAAGTCAGAACAGTATAAAAATTAACAAAATTTGATAAAATAATAAGATAATAATATTTTTGAAACCCCTATATAAATATATAATCCCAACAATATATAGTATAAATTAATAATTAGATATATTTATGCATATATAGATAAAATAATATATTAGTATAGTGTTTTACTTCTTAAGATTTCATTAATATCTTAACTCTTATTTTATGTATTGTATCAAAAACTCTTATTGATAGTTATCTTTTAGATTTAAATTAAAAATTTATAAAGAATTATAAACACGATGATTACTTTTATACTTTTAATATTATTTCTAATTTCATTTTTATTATTACAGATTGTAATTATTATTTCTTACATTTTGAACTTATGAATTTACATCATTTTTACATGAATACTTGATATATCTTATTAAAATCTATTTTAGTGTGATAAATAATTTTTTATTTATAACTTTAAGTTTGTATATATAATTTTATTAGTAGTTTCATTTAAATTTCTTAGAATACATTGTTTTAAAAAAAAATTAGAAAAAATTATGGATTAAAAATATATTTTCTATAAATTAATAATTATTAATTTATCGATTAATTAATAACTCTATAAATNTAGTTCCAACATTATTAATTTATAGAGGTTTTACTGTATTAACTTGGTCATTCGAGTTTGGGAATCTAGGTTTCTTTTTGTTTTGTTTCGACCTGCTTAATTGCGAAGCACGTCTCTGTTCCAGAGATCTTACGATGGCAGAATATGTTGGTGAAGATAAGATCAGTGAGTTTCCGGACGATTTGCTCGTGCAGATTCTATTGTTTATCCCAACAAAAGAAGCAGTGAACTCTATGATTTTGTCAAAAAGATGGCGTTTTGTCTGGACTATGATGCCTAAACTTGAGTACAAAGAAATTAGAGATGAAAAGAGCGTTTGGTGGTTTTTTCACCAGTCATTGCAACTCCATAACGCACCTGTTATAGAACGCTTGTGTATCAAGCTACGTCGAGAATGTCCTACTGATGTTGATGTAGGAGAGTTGATTGAAAAGGTTTTTGACTGTTTCGTGCGTAAGCTAACATTCAAGCTCCGCTGGTCAGCAAATCCAATCAGCTTGCCTAATAGCCTTAAAACCTGCGAAACGCTAGTGCAATTGAAACTGTCGCACAAAATTCTCATAGATTTTCCTTCTGTTGGTTACCTCACATCCCTCAAAAAGCTTTGCCTAAGCTGTGTGGTCTATAAAGAAGTAGAATCTCTCCCTATGTTCTTATGGAGCTGCCCTGTTCTTGAAAAACTGATTGTGAAACGAGAGGGTGATGACAATTTGGCACAATTTGTTGTGATGGTGGATTCTTTATTGTTCTTATCGTACGATTCTGATGTACAGCCGGACTCGTGTGTATAGATACTCCAGCATTAAAGAACTTAACCTTAGCTGATTCTTCGAAAGACAATTGCTTCATCAAGAATATGCTTTGTCTTGCTACTGCATATATCACTTTTGATGCTAACTATGACAAGCTTCCAAGATGGCTTACCTCAGTCTCGTCTCTGAGGTTGAGTTGCGCTGATAAAACGGTATCTCTCTCTCTCTCTCTCTCTCGCTCATTGCTTGTGATCACATTTTTGCATCTACTTACCTTTTGTTTGGTTGATCGCAGCTTCTTAGTTGTAGCACTATCAATTTCACTCGACTTGTGAAGTTACATATATGTCCATCTAGTTCAGACTGGTTGGAACCACTCATGCTTTTACTTGGAAACTCTCCAAAACTAAAACATCTTTTGGTTGATTATGTACGTACCCTCCTGCTCTTCTACTTTTGGTGGACTTAAAAACTAATTCAAATTTGTTTCACATATAGCCCTCGTTGCTTCTCAGAGATATGCAAAAAATGATGAGGATTTCCCACTTTCATGGAACCAACCGAATTCAGTTCCCACTTGTTTGTCTTCCCATCTCGAGATCTTTGAGTGGACGGAAGCATACAGAGGAAAAGTAGAAGAGAAAGAACTCGTGACATACATTCTAGCTAACTCTAAGTGTTTAAAGGAAGCGAGAATCTTCCTTGGATATACGATCGATTTTGATGAGAAATATAAGATGGAGGAGGAATTGAAATCTGTTCCTAGAATGTCGACAGCAGCTCAGCTTTTTATAAGATGAAATTTTGTTTTTCTATACGTATTTTCTTACATTTTGAAATAGATAAAAAATCACATCTATGTATCAAGATATAACTGCTCAATGTTCTCGTACGTTTAACATGACATCTCTAAGCCAAAATAGTTATGAACATACTCAGATGCAAATATGTAGACTGTGCTGCTTCTGTACTACTTTGAATTTCAAATAGAAAGAATCATTAACCCGCAAAAGTTGACTCTCCAATGCAAGTTCTTCCAACAAGGGAGGATTGTTCCAGTAATCTCCAATTTTGATCATTAGTCTGCATCTCTCAAATCCAATGAAAGCCTCTTTCTTTCTAAAGGGAATCATTGTTCACCACATGACTCCCGACCTTTCAACCTCTTACATAGTTAAACACCACATCAACAACACAACGAGAAAAGGACCAGGGATAAGTACCGTAGATATCAGCTCCTCTGATAGCATCAAAGAGATTGACTAGCTCGGAATGATCACTCAGACTTCCAGAGTCTGTCTTGGTCGTAAAGGTATAAAAACCATCTATCTCCTTGTGTCTAAACAAAGTAGCAATGTAAAGTTCAGTCAATTCTCCATTGCCTCGAATCATAGGGAGATCTTCATTCATATTGACCATCATTTCAGAAATCGTTTTAGTTCCTGACGCGGCAGTGAAACAAATACTGTAAGCAGATGTTTGACAAAGCCCTTGTGCTTGGTTAGCAGCTGCCAACGTGATGAGGCGTCTCAACGGAAAACATGATTGTTATGACCAATTATTACCTTGGCCTCTTTCCATTTATCTTTAGAAAAACAGTTTGTTACAGAGGAACACAGAGATTCAGGTATCCACCTGAATGGGGATGATGTGCTTGGTCCTGCAATATTCACTCTCAAAGCTTCCTGAATGTTCGTCGTTCAATATCTTAAGGACTGGTTCTGCCCAAATTGCACATTTCAAATGGCCGAGTGTTGTGATGATCTATGCGGCTTTTGTTACATTGAAGATTAGAGGTAAAGAAACTCATCACTTCAAAATCATAAGTTTCCAATTAGCCAATTTAAGTTTGAGCAATAGTGTTACTCATATTCATTGAGTGTGACAGAGCCAAAGAGCAAAATATAGATTACCTTCATAAACTGTCTCTGGTGCGGCCTAGTCTTTGCGGCGAGTTCAAAAACAAGAAGCTAAAGCAACATAGGACTTTTGAAGGGAAAGTCAAGAAGTGCTCTGTTTCTTCCATTGTTGCCAAATAAGCAATTAAAGTCAATTCTGTTACACATGTACTATATACACACACTGTAACAAATCAATGGTCACATACCATAAAAGAAATCTTCAATTCGAAAATTTGGGACATGATATCGAAAGACAGTGCTTGGAACATCAGAGAGAAACAACAATATATGCTTCAACGGACCAAATTCAGATGCAAATATGTAGGCTAGGCTCTGCAAATTAAGCAATAGAGTTAAGGAATTGTCTAGTAACAGTTTTTATTTCATTAATATTTCCAATTAGGAACAAAACACTATGAAATTACAAGGAACAGAAACATCTGCAATATCAGTCTATATTCCCCAAAATTAACTTAGATAATGCAAAAAAGCTATAAAATAAACACTATAAAAGAATTACAAACATTACAACTTACAATGACAAACTGCAAAAAGAAAAAAACTTTCTCTGTCTTTCTTCTTCATCATTCAATCCATTAAAGATTCAAATATCAAAGTTCTCCATCTGAATACTGCTCTTTAAAGGCACATAATCACCAAGATACCCACCAAGATGATCATGCAAAGCCGATTTATCAATAGCCTGATGATGAAAGCTCTTACAAACATAATAAAACACACTCTGCACAAGCAAACCAACAAGATTCACAATAACCAAAACACCAACCAAGAACCCACCAACAACAATCCTCGTAAACAACCCGAACTCATCTCCTCCACGAACAACAACACCACTGAAGAAACCAGCAATGAAACTACAAAGAGCAAGATAAATAAACACCATCGAACACGCCATATGAGTCCTTCCTTTAAGCAACTCATAACTCTTCTTCATCGCAGCGATCCCATAAACAGGTTCAAGAACCGATACAACGCTAGCTAAATGCCACCAAGCGGTCATGTAAACATGAACGCCAAGAAACATAACGAAGATGACAACCATGGAGATAACAGCAAGAACCACGCTTTGTAAATCAATGGCAACGATCAAGATCACAAGAAAGAGCAAGAAGACAGAGTTGTAGACAAGCATGCAAAGAGAGACCCATAAGAACGTTATAAAGAGACGTTTGAGGACGAGTGGGATGGCAGACATGGTTGATGAGAAGGAAACGGGTTTGCTCGTGTAGAGAGAGGCTACGGTGAAGACGACGGCTGCTGTTGAGAGGAGAGAGAAGGCGAAGAGGAAGATGATGTAACAGAATTGGTAGATGAAGAGGAGAGTCCATTGGTGGTTTGTTTGAGATGGGTCGGTGGAAGGAGGTGAAGTGTTGAGTTTGCTTAGGATTGGTTGTGTGAAGAGGGAATGTGCGAGGATGGCGAAGGAGAGAGGGAAGATTAGGGTTAGGGTTATGAGGTAGAATGTTTTCGGGGAGAATTTTGGGATTGTTGTTGATTCTCTTAATATACCTCCGATGCTGAGATATTGAAGCTCCTCTGCTGCGAGATCCATGAGGTTAATTTAGGTTTTGTTTTTTGGAGAGATTGGGTGGTGATTTGAATTGTGGGGGCAAGATGAAGGTGAGAAACAGGGGGTGGTGACTTTGAAGAAGATGTCGACGAAATTTTTCAGACAGATCTCATCTCAAGACAGAGAGGGAGAAGGACGAGGAATGTCGGTCATATGGTTAAAAGACAAAATTTCTTTATCTTTCTTTGGGAAATGAAAAAGTAAATTCCAAAATTAGGATTAGGATTAAAGAAAAAGACACGACGACATGAATATACGGTGAAAGGAACAATTAAGTTCACTAATTCCAAAAATTAGTTCACTAGCTAATTAAAAATGGGAAAACTGCCAAAAAAATCACAAACTTTTCCATTTAAGCCATTTTAAA